>PVHY01010645.1:0-37913 GCA_004024945.1 Uropsilus gracilis
AAGATAATGGCCTTTTAGAATTTGGGTCCTGTAGTATTTGGTTTGGTTTTGCATCTTGTCTGTTTGCAAAGATCATTCATCTTAGCTTCCATTACACTCACCTGTGGCCCTTTAGAAAGGAGACCCATGCTCTATCGTCAGCTGAATTGGAATCCCTACAGGTGTGGCTCAGTTCCTACATGATTGAGAGATCCTCCAGTAATGTAACGGGCAGTGGAAAATCAATTTACTGGCATAGTGAAAAGACCATAAAAATCAGCTAGAGTCAAGTTTGATTGTGCCATTTTGTTAGTTATATGGCACTAGGATGATGACTATATAAAATTGAGACAATTAACTCCATTGCCAGGTGAAGTCAGGAAGGCATATAGGTATGTGCTTCATACAGTCAAAACTCAACGGTGTGTCATTGTAATGATATTAGTCATATATTCCATATTGTCTTTCCTCAGGTGTTTGACCGATGGCTTCAACTAGAAGAGTCCCACTGGTGCCCTTAAGCGCATGGTTTCTTTTTCTTCTATATCCTCTGCAGCTCATATTAGAATGCTGAGTGTTAGCATGCAGGTACCTAAGAAAAAGTCATTGGTAGAAAAGTTAGTCAAGTTCTCTTCAACTTTGCACAGTCAATAAAAACACCAAAAATGCATTCTTGTAGATCAATTAGAACATTAGATAAGACTTTTGAACAATTGTCTCATGTGTGGTGAGACCGCAGAAAAAACAGTTCATGCATCATTTTATGTGGTCTACTGATTTAGAGATTCTTTTTTAGCAAAAAGTTTGTCCTGAGTCATTCCATTTGTTTAAGGAGCATAAAAAATTGAACATATTTACAGGATGCTGTTTGGGTGATGTTTCTGAAAGGACCAATAAGAGAATATATTTGAGAAGCAGAATTAGGTGAGGTGGAAGAAGTCAGGGTATAGCTTTAACAGCTTGGATATAAGTAGTTTAAGAATTTGGTGAAAACTGAAACCCTTGGGGAAACATGGGAACCAAACAGCACCCATTGCAGTTAACGGGTAACAAGGACTGTGGCTGAGGAGAGCAGGCATGTAGGGGTGAACGTTGCCCCCTATTTTATGCTGGAAGAAGCATAAGAAGTGGTGGAACTTGGGTTTGGGGCAGTGGACTTGGGGAAGGGTGGAAGAAGGAAAATAAGAGACACTAAGTTCTTCTCTGCCTCAAGGCCTGATGTGTCTTGCATTGGGTGCAAGTCTGAACTTCTTCAGGAGAAATCACTAGTTCCATTAGACATAATATAGAGAGATCTAATGGGAGAAACTGAAACAAACCAAGCTGGCTTTCCACCTTGACTGATCTTGCTTCACACTGTGTGAATGTCCATGCTACCATCTACTGCTTGCTACTAACCACACAAGGTTGACAGCAGACAGGGCATAAAACAGATGCCTATCTCACAGACAGGTTTTGTATGGCTTCTACAGACTGAGATTGTATTTTAAAGAACACTCATATCAGCTGCTATTCTTAGTCTAATCTCCAAAACTTCTGCAAAGTTGTCATTCATCCTGTCTTTCCAATATTTGTGAGTGTTCAGCTTACAGACTCTGAGTAGATGTTAGTAGCCACAGATCTATGTTGAAGTCCCCCCAAATTATTCATATTTTCTTCACCTTCCATGAATCATAACATCATTCAGTCCTATATTGCTTGCTATTTTTTCCCATGCAATATGGACACATGGACGAAGGAATGAATAACATTTGGGTCTTATCTTGAACTACTGTATGTCACAGGTGTACACTAGGTATAAGAATCCAAAATATTGTATAGAAGCATTTATTTTTAAGAGGTATACGGAGGAAATTCTTTTCAGAAATCAGGAAAGAAAAACTAAGTCTTGGGGTATCCCCAAATCAAATGCTAATAAAGATCAACTCAGCAACTTTTAAGACAATACATTTAGCCAACCAGCATCTCCTTCATGGGAGCAATATGATGTGATAGGAGACAATGAAATAGGAGACAATGTCTGACCAAATCAAAAGTCCCTCATCCATAGTTCTGTCCACCAGTTAGAACTGACTTGGGCTGCAGCTTCCTTGTTATTGTTAAAGGACAAAGCAAGGCTGTGACACCTCAAATCAAAATCCATTTCTAAATATGGGAAAATAGTGATCCTTGCTCTTTTCCCACAGTACTCCTTAACAAAGCACAAAAAATTTCATGAAGTAATTAATCAATCAATATTCTTATAGGAAAGAAAATATGGAAGATCAATTTAAAGTTGGTGACTTTGTGAACAAAAGCTATATAGCAGGTCTGGAATTTCTGGGAGAAAGATTCTGTGTTTTGGATTTTTGTTTTTTTATTTTCCCAACCCCAAGTAAAATTTAACTTACAGATATTTCATTGTCTTTCACTAGTAAAACTACCCAATATCAGCTAGTGGTGAAATTACATATATTTGGCAATGATTCCAGTCTCCTGAAGACACGATTGATTTGTCCAAAGTGACTTATCAGTGAGTTATCAGCCAGCATAGTCCTACTCAGTCCATTAAATTGAACTGTTTCTCATGATGAATGAACTAAGGGCCCCAGATTTGTGAATCAATAAAGAAAAAGAGATGAAACTTTTCTGATTTTGTTATGGATTCTCATATGACTCCATCATACCTGGTAAGGAACCATTGTGATTTCCACTAGGCAAATCTGTTCCCTCCATCTCTTAATGAGAGTGGGTTTGCTAATCTTGTGCCTCTGACACACCATCTATTATAGAGTTGTTCCTACCTGCTCTTGCTCCAGATGGCTTCCATAATTACTTGTGCAGATGTTGTAAGGGAACTTCAGTATTGCGAAACAACAACACACTCAGTAGTAATGAAAATGGTTTTTTTCAGGGGGATTATTTACTATATGAAAATAAATATATTCATTTTGTCAATATCATGTACTATAGAGTATGAGTTCAATGTCAAGGTAATGTCTGTTAAGGTAATAAGGAATATATTATCCAGTTGTTTGTGATTGGGAACTGCTAAAATTACAGAACTATGGACAGAAAGATAACAGGTAGCAATCACATTTCTGTGAGCTTGTTAAAGCAAAAAAATGTATTTATAATTTTTGCATTTTATATGAATGTAGAGATTTAATAGTATTTTGACCATGCAAGGAGATGACAGGGCAGGAATTAGCATCCTCCTATCTCTGATGAGAATACTAAGACTAAGTTTGTGTCTAATTGTGGTCATATAGCATGCCAGTTAAGAAAGCATCCAAACTCTGCTACCACAAGCAAATATTTTACTGCACTTTCTTCCTGTGGCTCTTTATCCAAAGTCAAGATTAATGAGAAAGTAACATTTTGTTGTATGATGGATTTCCTTAGGGTCAAGTGACATATTCTAGTATATATATGTGCATGTGTGTGTGTATATGTGTGTGTGTATAATTTCCAAAAAGCAGTGGGAATCAACTTTTTCTCAAAAATAGTCTAATTCTACAGTCTGTTATTGCTCATGAAATATATAAATGCAAATATCCAATCCATTGCACAAAATTCCATGGCCCAGTTATAAACAATGTTTTGCAAACTCAGTCACAGAATGAATACAACTTTTACTTTATCTACATATCTGCATCTTGTGTAGTTTGGGCTTCTTTTCAGCTCAAGTAGGGTACCTTGAAGGCTGAAAACTCTAAGTTTAAGGCCCAGTTACTCACATGTCTGGTGCCTGGGCATAAAAGATTTGAGCTGGTAGTGCTAAAACTGGTAGTGCTGAAACTGCTGTGACTCTTTGTACATCTCTATCACAAGGTAGTATCTGCATATTCTTTGTAGTATGGTAGTTTCAAGGTAGTGAGTGTCTCAGATCTTCAAACACACAGTCTCAATGAGAGAGATCAAAATTAATTAGTATGACTAAATTAAATTTAATAGCAAAAATATTAATAATACAGATAAGGAGGAGATGCAAAATTGTCCAATTTTTGAAAATATAAGACTGGAGACACCAGAAACTTTAATTGTAGTCAGGCAAAGAATCGTACAAGTTCCCGTATTTTGTCACTTCCCAGGGCATCCCAACACTGATGAAAATAGAGAATATACAAGTCAGATACTTTTTATCTACACTGTATGAGGATGTTCTGGGGGGGGGGATATTTTGGTCGAGACGCAGTAGCTTAAGAAGGATGTGACCGAGAGTTGTCTTTTGAGAGTCTGCAATTTAGAGAACTCCCTGGCTACAGTAGACCTCTTATTTTCCATGGACTTTAGTTGGGGTCATTGGAGGTAATATCCTCAAAGTTCTTGACATCCACTTTACATTTTGAAAAAATGTTTCACTTTTATTTATTACATTGAAACAAATCAGAAATGCTCATTACCTTTGAAATACTTAGTATCTATGACTAGAGGAGCCAATCAAATTGGAAATATTCTATGATTCTGACTTAAAACATTTGGACACTTGGGTTTAGATTTGTTGATGGAGATAAATTGACTAACTTAAATCCACTGGGATATGGCTATATAGAAAGAAAGTAATTATGTTCCCCAACCTTCACGTCTGACAATTGAACTGAAAAGATTTTGGTTATTTTTCCAACTACACATTCATACATAAATACATATATTGTAAAAAGTTGAAAAATGGAGAAAAAGTAAAACAATAAAAAAATCAAAATGTATATCTTTTCTACATAAAATGTTTGGTTTGTTAGAGTTGTAGTTTGCACAATTGGAGCCATACTGCATCTGTAATCTTAAAATTCTTTCTTGCTTTCAATTATTAATTAATATCAGATATTTCTATAATCTTGATTAATGAGATATCAGATTAACTACATTTTACTTAATCAGTGTATTAAACATTATCTTTAATCTCTAAATCAAAGATATCTAGAAAGTTTTCCATTCAATATGATTATTGTTCATAAACACTTGATTTTTTAAAATATTTTTAAAGATAATTTCCAAAACTGGATGTGTCTAGTTACTTGAAATGTATGGATGGGAACATATTCCATTGCTAATGAAACTGAGTAATGGTTTTCCTTGATAATCACATATATACATATCCACATAATGACATAGATACATTTCAACCTAGACACACATTTAATTTATTTAACTATTTCCTGCTATTTATGTGGATTGACTGACTGATTGAACACTTGTATTTCTCTTTAATTTGCATTTTTACTGACTAAATCCCTATTGAAGACTTGAAATCTAGCTTCAGTCAAAGCTTTCACACTAGCTGGCTACTTTAGGGTAAAGGTTTCATTCTGTACACCTTATATTCCTGTTTTAAGAATCGAGATTATATTTTATGAAATGAATTTTGTTGTTATTATATTAGGTGAGACAATGACCCAGCTCCTTTGATGCTTCTTAGATGATGATGGAAGTTGAATTTACACTTACAAATCTTCGTTGTTATGTATTGGTCACTTTCTACTTATTATTGTTTCAATCCTCTTCTTTTTAAACACTTAGCAGCTGACAATGACTTCAGAGATTATTATCAACTTTCTCATCTTACCAATATACAAGGTGAGGTAGTGATGTGAAAAATGGATAGCATTAGACCTGATATTAGGATATAGGTAACCTGATGCTTCATTCTGCTTCTATTTATGTTAGAAATGATGGCTGCTCTTTCAGTTAAGAAGATACGAGAGCAAAGAAATATACAAATAATGTAGTACTTATTACCAGGAAACTGAAGATGCCTCACATTTCCTTAGTAGAAATCTATAAAAAATTAGAGAACATAACTACAATGGAATATGATCTATTTAACAAACAAACAAAAAAACCTGATCGCAAAGCAGCATATATGGCATAGTCCTTCAAATTTAAGATTATATACATGCATCCACATGAAGCTTTGGGTGCAGGGAAATGTCTGAAATAATATTGAAAGTGCTAAGAGTATGTAATTCTGGTGCGGTCAGTGGTAATACCTTAACTTCTTTTTTAAAGCATTTTTTAATTTTTTAAAAATTTCAATAACCACTTATAATTTGCACAAACATAAAATCACATTTAAAACAATATGGGGATTCTTATGCTGCGTGTATTCTTTAGCTGTCTTAATAAATAACTTTTGTTAAATCCTCAAGCTGGCCTTGTAGTTTCCGACACTCCTTTCAGAACTCATATTTTTTCCTTTCAGAACACATTTTTTTTCCATTCATTTGTTTTATATCTTTCCTGGTAAATGGAACCCTGGAGTTTCTTATATTTTATTGCAGTTAGTAAACATAAGTTTGGGGGATAATTTTCTTAAAGTTGAAGCACATGGTTATACAGCCAGGGATACTGCTCAATAATTGCCTCTCCCAAGAGAGGTCTTTTATCTTCATGCCCTTGATGGAGGATATTCTCTGATTTTTACAGCAATGTTATCTGTTTAAATGTATGAACAACTTGGGAGTAGTCATGCTTCTCAAGAAACAACGGTAATTGTCAGGCAATTCAGTAACTGAAATGAGGTCTTAGAACACTAACCTCAGACACATTTTCTTTGTGTAGTTTTATAAATAAATGTCAATGTTGGGAGAATATTTCATTTTTCAAAGTTAATATAATGGAGTAAGGCATTCAGACATTTATTTTAAATTAGACTTAAGAATGACAGTTTATGAAAATGAACTAACCTTTCATTAATAGAAGTTCATGGATAAGAATCTGAACTTCAGAAGAAAGGTGGTTTGTTTTGGTACAGTCTGGGTTTAGTAAATTTCTTCATAGTCATTGCTTACCTTAACACTCAGCACTGATATGCAAATGAGAATAACATAACTGAGCTTTAATATTTAATACATGTCTATCGATGCCTTTATTTAGCTACATTTTAAATTTAATTTCTACAATGAATTCTATATACTTTAACATAATTTTATTAACAACCTTAGATAAGGATACTCCTAAAAAAGAGAGAAACCCCCCCCCAAAATGATCTTACATAAGAACACAGGTACAAAATCCTAAACAACATTGGCAACTCAAAAATAAATATTTTTCTCCACATAGAATACAAAGGAGTGATCTAACAGGTGCATATTAAAACTTCACTTCCAAGTATGAGGATGTATAGTCAAGGCCAAAGTAATTCTCTCCAGTGTTTTTCCCTTGAGGTAATGTCCACACAATAAACTATTTGCTAGCAAGGTTAGATTTAATAAACCCAAATTTAGAATCTCGAAAACCGCAATTACTATCTATATAACAAATTTTCCTAACATCCTTCTTTCCTGCACTAAGTAGTTGACTAAATAAAAATATCTGTAGCCATTATAAACTACTCTTTTGCCCAGAAATTTCCAACTGATTTCTGAATTCTGATATTTCTATTATTGAGATAGATCTAAGAGTAGCTTCCTCCCCTCTGCCTCCATTGCTAACACCTTAGTTAAATGGTATTATCACTTACACTACTGCAGCAAACATCAGTATTATCATCCTCTTACCCATTCTTTCCATTCTTGAGATGCCTGCAGATTGATGATTTTAATACTTTTAGCTGATGATCTCTCTTAGTTGAAACACACTTCTGTGGTTTTGTATCCCCTTCTGTATAAAATCTAATCTCAGCATAACATTGTAGTGAGTTTCTGATCACTTCCTTCTAGGTACATTGCCTTAGTAACAGTAGACTGTGTTCAATCAAAAACAAATTTCTTACACTTGGAAAGTCAACATATTAACTTAAGTTTCTTTGATTTTTCAATTTTTTTCTTTCTTTTTTCCCTCTTCTTAAATGTTTAATCCATCATTTGTTTTAATTTTTAATATTTTTCGCATTTACTTTAAACATAACTGGAATGAGGTCTTTTTCCTTATTTTTAGCATTTAGAGGTTGTGATAGGGAGCCTCCCCTGTCTTGTAAATAAACTTTATACTCCATCTACAAGTAGCTTAATTCTCTAACTTTACTCAGGAGCTTTAGGAGTGGGCTATAAGTAGTTAGTGTATTATGAAATAGCAGCAGGCAAGTGTAAGTAGGAACTATGGCAATGAAAGTTCACTTCTAGTGAGTACCAGTCTTTTTATCATGTAGTGGGTGTTTGAATTGTATAGCAGGAATTACAATAATTCCCTTCCCCTACCAGGTCAACTCCCAGCCAAAATGTCTCCAATCATTTCTACCAAACTCTACTTCCATGCTGTGATTGAACAATAGATGTAGCAATGGTTGTGGGTTATTTGAGATGGGGTCACAAGTTGGAAACAATTCATTTTGCCTTTCTAGTTTTAAACC
The DNA here is from genome assembly GCA_004024945.1 of Uropsilus gracilis. Taxonomy (NCBI): domain Eukaryota; kingdom Metazoa; phylum Chordata; class Mammalia; order Eulipotyphla; family Talpidae; genus Uropsilus; species Uropsilus gracilis. The sequence continues at coordinate 8,249 of PVHY01010645.1, forward strand.
TTATTTTGCTGTGTTTCTTTCTGTTGCTAGGTGCCAGGTGATTCAAGCTCTGATTCGCTGGCATAATTGGTTGCTGTTTCAGATTGGCACTATGTGGGGCAAAGCAGATGTTTGACATAATGCAGGCTACAAATAATTAGCTTCTTCTTTGGAAACAAATAAACAAAAACAGGTGATCTGGTCTGGTCCTCCACCAGTTTGGGTCTACTTGCTTTCATTTAGGAACCACAGCCTCAAGCATATAGTCACCATCTGTACCTTTCCATCTATAGTTATCTAGCAGTGTCCGAAATAGTCCACAATGTTTAAAGTTCCAATGTGGATGTGTACATTTGAGTCAACATCATCAGAGAGGCTTCTTACAGAGACTGACCCGTCCTCTTATTGCTTGTACTGTTTACATAGAGCTCCACACTCAGTTTAACTATGCTTTTTGGTACCTCTTTCCATCATGTCATTGTTTTGATCATATAGTAATCATCTGTTAGTTATTCAAGGGTCATTGTGTTTTTAGGTGTAATTTCAATGCAAATGTGTGGAAGTGAATCAGTATCTTAACTGTTGCCATTTTACCAGTCCTGAGTCCTGTATTATTAAAACTGTAATTACCTCCATTTTTCAGATGAGCTCATTGGAAATTAGAGTGTGGCATCTTGTATAGATTTAAAATATAGTAAATAGTGTATATTATATAGTGACAGACTACCTGACTACATAATCATTGGAGAATTGGTTCATTTCATGAATGATTTTAGAACCCACTTTTTTTATTTTAAGAGTTTTTTAAATGTTAAATAATTTATCTATATATAAATTTCACATCTTTGTGATCTCTGGGGTTCACCCCCCCCAACCGTTCCCACCCTGTCCCTGAGATGTGTACTTTAATTTGGTTGTTGGTTTGTTTTGACTTTTCTTCATGACTTTTATCTTTCCTATTTCACATATAATAGTGAAATCATTTGGTTTCTGTCTTTTTCTTTTTGACTTGTTTCTGCTAATATGATTTCTTCTAAGTCCATCTATGTTATCATAAAATCATCCAATTTGTTGTTTTTAATTGATGATTAATATTCTGTTGCTATATATACCACATCTTTTCCATCCAGTCATCATTTTTGGGACATTTTGGTTGCTTACATGTCCTTGAAATTATAAATAGTGCTGCAATAAACATCTGAGCACAGGTGTCCCTTTTTACAAACATTGAGTTCTCCTTAGGGGAAACCCACTTTTTTATGCTTTGCTTTTTGAGTTTTGTTTTGTTTTAATTGATTATATTTTTTCTTACATCATTTTATACCAGAGCTCTCCCACCACTATATCACTGCTTTTTGAAAATTTTCAGACCCAATTAATTGTCTCTTTCCAAATACTATTTTGAGTTCTTCTTGTTTAACTTAAATTTGATTGTATCCACCTGCTTATGAAATTACTTTGATGATGAATCACTGTAAGTTTTCTGCTTTCCATTTTACCATAGTTTCTTGAAACACATTTGAATCAACTTTTAGATAACAATTTATATATCATTGGAGGTTGGTTTTTGTTCTTTCTTTGGCAATGGGAACTCAGGAGACCATCACTTGCCAAATCACTGGACTCTATCAAAGTCCAAATATAGCAACGGAATCAAAGAGGAAAAATGTTTGATCTATTTTGTTGCAGCTCCAGCCTCTTCTGCTTGCTGTGCTATTTATCCAGTGTCATTTCCTTTATTACTTTTAAGTTCTCAAAGCCCTAAAAAGTAATGATTAACAATATTGAAATGTAGGGGAAGTGTTAGGTTTTTGACACTGTACCCAGTCCTGGTAGCAACCCTATCAAGGCTCAGGAAGATTAAATTACTTTACAAGATCGCAAAGTTTGAATGGGGCTAAAGTAAGATTTCAATTAATATTATTACTTGCTTGAAAAGGACATGCTTTTTATTTTTGTGCTGTGCTTTATAATGCACCCTCAGTTGCAACACATTTGCAGAAATATTCTAACTTCAAGCATTTTCCTATAAAGCAAATTCTAATAATGACAGTATCCTTCCTCTCTTAGCGATCCATATTTTAAGGGTACTGTCTTACTGTTGATTAATTGCTATCCTTCTCTAGATACTTTTCCAGCAGTTGACACTTGAGAAAGTGATGGGTTGGTTTGTTTGTTTATTATTTAGCAGCTGAATTCTCCTGTGCCTTTGAAGTGGCCTAAAAATGTGAAAATTCCCATTTAATATATGTGTAAGAACAATCATTTTATCATGATGGAAATATGAAGAGATTTATTTTTAGGGACATCTTCCTCCATAAAGGAGAACTTTATCTTCTCTTGGATTGAAAAATTATGTCAGCTTTCTTTTCTCATGCTTTCACTTTACTATTAAGGAGCTGGGTTTATTCATTCTTATACCATATGCATTTAGAAAAATCACCAAGGCAACACAGTTTCCTGAAAAAAACATTTGGAAATGGCATTTTTTAAAATGGCAGACATAAATGTCCAACAAACATCTTTTATTACTTGAGTTACCTTGTTGTCTGTTGAGGCTTGTTGTCTAGAGATTAATCTGAGTGGTCATTAAATTAAACAAGAAAATCTAAAGTTATATTTGGAAAGGGGACAATTGGATTTTTTAAACCACAATGATATACAACCCGACACCAGTTAGAATGGCCCATATCCAAAAAACAGACAACAACAAGTACTGGTGTGGATGTGGAGAGAAAGGAACACTCTTACACTGCTGGTGGGAATGTAAACTCGCCCAGTCACTATGGAAAGCAGTGTGGAGGACCCTCAAACTAATAAAAATGGAACTACCAGCAATAGCTCTTCTGGGAATCTACCCAAAGGAGACCGCAATGTGGGTACAAAGGGACACCTGTGCTCGGATGTTTTATTGCAGCACTATTTATAATTGCAAGGACATGGAAACAACCTAAATTCTCCAAGAGAGAGGACTGAAAGAAAAAGGTGTGGTATATATACACAATGGAATATTATGCATCACTTAAAATGACAATTTTGATGATTTTTTGGTAACATGGATGTACCTAGAAGAAATCATATTGGCAGAAACAAGTTGGAAGGAAAAAGACAGAAACCAGATGGTTTCACTAATATATGGACAACCAAACGAAAGTACACAACTGGGGGAGGGGACCAGCTTGAGTGGCCAGAGAGGGAAGATGGTGGGTGACCCCCAAGGACCACAATGATGTAAAAAAATATGTATATATATATATATATATATATATATATATATATATATATATAAATGATTTAAATTTAAAAAGAGACAATTACATGGATGCCATGATTAAAAATCTCGGGACATGATCATAGAATTGCTACTAAGGAATTTTAAGACCAACCAATACACAGTCATAAATTTTCTTTTTATGTAGAAATATGAGGACTTTCTGAAACAAATAGGAGGATACTTGGATGGTGGTTCATGGAATCACAGATTTATAACATTTGGAAGTATATTTATGAAGAAGATCTGATTATTTGTTAAAGTATTTTTATTTTGTAAATAAGAAAAATAAGCCTTAGGAAAGCCTCATTAATTTTTAAATAATTATTTGACTGGAAATATCAGAAAACCATTTGAGAGATGTTTAAAACTTGTTCCTTCAATGAAGATAAGATGTGAACTCTTTTTTTTTTCCAATATTTTTCATGAGACAAACCTACCCCATGCGTGGATTCATTCTCAGCATGCTTATCTATCTCATGGTTATAGTATACCTGCCAGCACTGAGGTATGTCTCCTTGTTCATACCAGGCTGAGAGAGAATCCCTTCTTACAAATATGAACAAAATTTAGTACAAGAAATTCTAAATTTTAACATGATTGGAAAGAAAAGTGACAGTGAAGATGATTTAATTATCTGATTGATATAGATTTGCAACACAAAACTCTTAACACTGGTAATTTTCATGAAATTATAGTCATTTCCCTTTAACTGTCACCACATGGAAAATCTGAGAGATGCGAGAAAAGCAGAGGGAGAGTGATGGGGTAGGGAAGAAAACACTATTACCTTTAGAAAATAATTTCCTTTCATTTTGTCCCTGCTCCATATGAGCATGCTGTTTGTGGATATATACTGTACATAAAAACTAGCACTGACTATTATAATGTATATTTTTCAGTGTTACTAAGTACATTCAGAATATCCAACAATCACCATTATCTAATTCCAGAACTTATATTGTTTCAAAGATTAACTCTCAGTCATTAAATAATGATTTTCCATATCTTGCTCTTACACTCGCTCTCTCCTGTTTACCTCTATTTTCCTTATCTTAGCATTTGCATATTTCAGGTATTTCATAAGTCAAGTCAGTAAATTTCCCTGTTTTATCTCACTTATTTCACTTTGGGTGCTCTCAAATTCATCTGTGCTGTAGCTGCATATCAGATTTTACTACTTTTTAAGGTTGAATAATATTCCATGTCTTTACTATATACTTTTTTTTCATCGGTAGATAGGCTTTGGTTATTGTATACAGGTTTATGTTTCTGTCCATGATGCCAACTCTGCTGTGTATATACCTAAAATTGTTCTATCACGTAGTTTTGTTTTGACTCTTTGATCTGCCATCCAAGTGTTTTATATATGACTGTTCCATTTCATATTCTTAACCACCAGTGCCAAAATTCTAATTTTATGCATTCTAACAAGCACTTAATATGTTCTTTCCGTCTCTTTTTAAAATCACTATAACTTCCCTAGTGGATGTGTTTTCTCACTATTATTGCAATTTTTATTTTTCCAATGGCTGCTGATGTTGAGTATCTTTTATTGACCTCTGGCCCTCCTTCCTTTATTTATATTCTTCTTTCTCTTATCCACTTCCATTTTTCCTTCCCTTCCCTCCCCTCCCTTCCCCCTTCCCTCCTCTTCCCCCCCCTTCCCGTTCTTTCCTTTTCTTTCAATCCTCCTTGTTTCTCTCCCCTTTATTTTCTTCTTTCCACCTGGCATCCATTTTTCCTTCTGATTTCCTTCCTGAAAAGCACAACAAAATGAGGATTGACTATGTACACATAGGGTGGTGTCCCTTCTACATCCCAGTAAAACCCTATCTATTCCAGAGTTGCATTCTTGTAGGTAGTGAACAGTACTCAGAATCTTATATTTGATGCTGAAATTATACTTTTAAATGTATGTTACAACAGAAGTCTTACAGTATGTGTCCTTTTGTCTTTAACAGCAGCTTCTGAGATTTATTTATGCACAGTTAATAAACACTGCTACATTTCAGTCATTGTTCTAGGTGTTGGAGATAAATCCTTGAGTAAAACAGGTAATCTTTACATTCATGGAGCTTCCTATGTAGAAAAAGTAAAAAGGGAGTGCTTTAATGAAATTTATAAATAATAAATATATCAGTTTTCTCTGGATCTCTGTTTTATCAATATAGAATGGAGTATTTTATTCAAAAGTTTCATTTAGCTTTAGCAGTATGCAATGAACAATTTTTTTAAATGTCTTTCCTTTTTCACTCAGTTCCCAAAACTAACCAGTTTCTACTTTTAAGCCTCTTCTAGCACCTTTGATACCATGATTTTTACCAGGTTTCATTTTGCGCTAATTCTATTTGTCCCATAATGCCAATAGTTATGAATGAAAGCAAAGAAGGGCAGATGTGAGAGAGGTTCAAGCTGCTACAGTGAACAATTTGGCTGTGTAATGATGCTATCTGCCAACTCTATCGCACTCATCATTCTACCTGTGCAAGACTGCATTGCATGAAGCTTACTGCTGTGCTCAGGGCTCCCAGCCATCCTTACAGATGGGTCCAGATGATGGGGTCAGGGCTTCATGTGTCAGAACCTAATGAAGTCATTAGTAATTAGTGCTGACAGCTGTTCATGGGTTTTCATGAAATGAATCGCTCCACCCATCAGAACCTCAGGAAATGTCATGGGTCACTATAGTTATCTTCTCAAGCAACATGCTATAATTTAGGCATTTCAAATATGGATCCTTTTTTCTGCAAACAACTACTTCGGAAATACTTGAATTTAGAAGATTCTAGAATTGGATTTGTATATAATACCTTTGTTGAAAACTATTTTTCCATGATTGGTTTTTCATAGTTCAGGAACCCACTTGTGCCAGACCCAAATGTCTATCTTTTCCCTGATGTAATTGGGAATCCGCGAGAACATGTCATCCTGTTCATTTGACCATTGAGATCACAATGAGTAACTTCACCGGGAAAGAATTCTTCTTTAAAAATAAGTTATTAATTATACAACTAGGTATATATAACTTATTCCCCCAAAGTATGCACCACAACTTCTTTAGAGTTCATTAAAAATATTGTGTATTCAAAAAACCAGTTTGTGTACAAAATTCAAGAAAACGGCATGCATTTATTACATGAAATGAAGTATTGCAGTAATCATTGATGTGATTGGAGATTGGAACTTCGGTATGATGAATTCATTTATCATCTATTTTAGGAGCCAACTTTTGAATCCAACAAAAGCTCATTGAGAGAGTAACATCGGTATGAGTGTGGCGGTATGAGTGTGTAGGCAGGGAAACTGAAGTTTGGATGTCTGTTGTGTTCACTACTGATATTTAGATAAGTTTAAGCACAATTAAAGATATGGTGAGATGTAAATGTGAAGCCAGCTTTTTAAAGAGTAAACAATATTTACTGATCAAGAAAGTATGATTTAAAAATATACTATACACTTATGTTCTGCTTTGCCTGATTATAAGGGCCTCTAAACCTAGAGCTATCTATTATATTTTACAACTATAAAATACTTTCTGCTTCAATTTTCACTTAAAGTTAATATTATTTTCCACCAAAATTGAAAAAAAAAAGCCAGATTTTTTAAATTAGTGTTTCCTGTCATGGATAATAGTTAAGCATTGCCCTGAACAGTAGTGTTTTATACAAGCAATATAAAGATTCATTTGTTCATGTTTTGGATTCCATAGAGCTTGGCTATTAAAGGCCCGAAGTTGAACGTTTCAAGGAAAACTCATTGTAAATATTGAAGGAAAGCAGTAAATTACAATTTTGTTATTCAGTAAATAATACAACTTACCCCTGACCCTGTTTACCTCTCATTTGATCCACAGCTAGAGTCTCCAAGTATACTTGCAGTCATATTTCTGTCAATCCATCGTACAATCAATAGTATGATCTATCAAAATAAAAAGGTGAACATACCTCTTCATAGATATTTCTCTGTGATGAACATTATATTTTTCTTCAACATATGCTTAATTCAACAGAGGAAACTTTTTTTTCCACTAAGGTAAGGTTGGTTTATAAAACTGGACAAGTTTCAGGTTTGCAGGTTCAGTTATATAAATATATAACATTAATAACATCCTATTAAAGTGGTGACTGTTACCACACCATGCCTACCACAAAACTCAAATAATCTCCACCTCTATGCACCAGGACCTCTCAGTCCTTTGCTCCTATCCCCTCGCCCATCTCTAGCAGCCTCATTTCTGCAAGTAAATTTAAGGATTGTATTTGGTGTAATTTCATCTATTCTTTTAATTTGTGTTTTTCATATTCCACATGTTTGAAATCATCTGAAATTTGCCTTTTCCTTTATGACTGAATTTGTTTAGCATGGTACTTTCCTGTTCCATCCATGTTGTTGCCCATGACAAGATTTCATCTTTTTTTTTATATATATAGTTGAATAGAACCCCATTATGTGTGTGTATGTATATGACACATACAGATAGATAGGTAAGATAGATAGATGATAGGTAGGTAGGTAGGTAGGTAGATAGATAGATAGATAGATAGATAGATAGATAGATAGATAGATAGATAGATAGATAGATAGATAGATAGATAGATAGATGACATCTTTATCCACTCATTTATCATTGGGCATTTATCTAAGTTATTTCTGTAACTCAGATTTTGTAAGTAGTCCTATGATAAAAGTAGGGGTGCATATGAATTTTTAAATTAAGTGTTGCTGTACTCTTCCAATAGATTCCTAGGAGTAGAGTTCCTGAATGATGTGGTACTTTTTACTTTCAATGTATTGAGGATACTCCATGATGCTTCACATGAAGTCTAGACCAGTCTATGTTCCCACCAGCAATGAATGAGGCTTCCTTTTTCTCTGGCTCTTTGACAAGACTTGTTGGTTCTGGTCTTTTTTGTTGGTTCTGATCTTTTTTTTTTTTTTTTTTTTTTTTTTTTTTTTTTTTTTTTTTTTTTTTTTTTTTTTTTTTTTTTTTTTTTTTGACATGGGCTACCCTTACAGATGTGAGGTGCTTTTGATTTGAATTTTCCGGATAATAAGCAATAAACATTTTCTCATATGCCTGTTGGCCATTATCTGTGTATCTGTGTATCTCTGTTTAGTTCCTCTGCTCATTTCCTTATTGTCTATTTGTTGTTGTTGATTTTGGATTGTAAGAGTTCTTTGCAGATATTGTATATTAGCCCATTATATGATGTGGATGTACAAATGCATTCTATCATTCAGTGAAATACCTTTAAATTTTAAAAACACTTTATTTATTTATATTTATTTATTTATTTATTTATTTTACAGTGGGGAAACTTTTTAGTTTGATGTAGTCCCAATATAATGGATTTTTCTTTTGTTTTCTTTTCTATATTAGTTAAGACCCCAATGATCTCTCTGAAGTAATTGTATTGGGGTGTTTTCCCATTTTTCTATGTATTTTAAGCTATGTAGTCTTATGTGCATCCAAGTTTTTAATTGATTTTGAATTGCTTTTCTTTGTGTTGTGTGAATAGTGACCTGGTTTGATTGTTTCACATGTAGTTGTTCAGCTTTTCTGATAACATTTATTGAAGAGGTCTCCTTTCTTCATTGCTCTAAATATGCTGAAATACTCAAATACTGTAGAACTCAGTAACTGAAGCTCTTTTCTAATATACCTTCAAGGCAATTATCTTTATTTATTTTGTGACTTTATTTATTGGATGATGAATTCTAAAGTACTTTTAATGAGGGCTTCTGATATATCCAGACTCTTGTAACTAACATTGTAGTCAACATATTTAGTTAAATGTCTAATATACTTTCAAATACAATGTGTCCAAAAGTAAATGTTTAGTACCATCTCACATTTTTTCTTATAGATTTGCCTTCTATAAACTTGGTCAATTAATGACAGTTTGATTTTCTCCATGTTCTAAGGCCAAAAGTAGTTGAGACAAGCTTTTATCCACTTTCCATGATATGTAATGAAACATGTGTATCAAGCAAAGATTCATTTCCCCCCTCCCTGTTAGCTTTGAAATGCTAGACAAGCATTGCCTGACCCACTGTTTTCTTTGTTAAATAAGCATGTTCCCTGAGGGTGACTGATGCTTAGTCAGAGTACAATCACGGGCATCGCAGTATTTGAAACATTAAAATATTCACACCATTTGGAAAGCAGTCAACTTATGAGCTCAACTCCTACTGTTCCATCTTATTGGCCAATATCCACATGTGCTTTTTCCTTGTGTTCTCCAAACCTTGTGTATTCAGTGCCTGGAATCCCTCAAGACCTTACTCAAAGCTGTGGACTGAAACCCCTTTAGCATGATCACTATTCAAGCCACTCCAACTCTAAAATATGTGATTCTCATTGATGTTTATCCCTTGTGAAATCAGGACAAAGATATTTGAGTACTTATGATTAAATCACCATTGCCAATTACCATTAGATAACTTTTTGAAACTCTATTTAACTCATTTTTAACAAGGTGCAGCTGTCACTTCATCATTTGAATGATTCATTTCCCTTGGCCATGCTTCGCTATGTTTTTAAAAATAACTGAATTATTTTGTGATTCAGTAGTGCCTTCTACATAACAATATCAAGCAGTTATTTTCATTTTACCTACAATCTTCCCTATTGCTTTCATTAACTTTCCTTATTCTGCCACTCTTAGGTATAGAATATTAGTAAGTAACTTTGACTTTAATTCAATTTTTGGTTTTATTTTAACTTTTCTTGAAACAAATGAGTGAGAATGAAAGCTGTTTAATATGTCTGTAGATTAAACAAAATTCTACTGTTAGTATCCAGGAAAAGAGTCAGAGAGGGTTAAAACGATTCAAATTAGGTTCTTTATGAAACAGAGAGGGAAGAACAATATGAAACAGACCTGAACAAGGAGAAAACTTGTGTAATTGTGGAAAGGCTCCAAATAACTACCTCTGGAACAAAGTCTCATTGATGAATTAATTTGCCATTAATCTATTAAAATTGATTACTTGACAGCCAAATCATTAAATTGTGTCAATTTATTGAAAACTAATATAAGTTCAGACTGGGAAGATCAAAAAGATATGTGAACCAATACTTTATCAACTTCCTCATAGTAATATTTAAAAGCATTTTTCCAACTTTTAAAAATGTATAGAAAATATCTAAATGTATTCTTGGAGAAGACTTTAGAAACTAAATGTGAAATGTAGATTACATACATCTTTGCATTAACTGGATTTAAGTCTCAGCAATAGTCAGAGTTCATTAGTTAACCAATGAGGAATTGAAACCTGGACAGTCCAACAGATTCTACTGGGTGAGAAATCTTCCAGACAAATTTGAATTTTGTTGATAGAAGTAAAGACAGTGAGTCACTGGCATTAAGGATATAATCATTCTTTTTAGAAGAGACTTCTAGTTCTAAGTTATCCCAAACTAAAGATATGCTGATGCTAAAGGAAAGTGATGCAGGATTTACTTTCTTCCTTTCTAAATAAATAGACTTGCAAAGATGCAAAGGTTGAGTACCTAAGAGTTACATTTTCTTTAACTCCTTGATGATAAGAGGTGCAAAGGTATGGAAAGAACTTTTTTTAGCAAATAATTTATTTATATATAAATTTCACATATTTGCAATCCCCAGGGTTCACCCCCCCCCTTATCCCCTCCCCACCCCACCTCAGAATGAATGCTTTTATCTTCAGGAGTACAATTCATGCATAAGCTGCAGGGTGGAGACTGTTCACACTTGAAACTGTGAAGATGGTTTTGCTTTCCAGCTGGGCTAGGGGATGAGGTTTAATTTGAAAAGTTTACCTCTGCCATAAAGTAGCATACTGCCCCAAATAAAATGAGTCATTTACCATGTCCAATATTACCTGTCACCGAAGGCAGTTTAATGAGCATCTGTTAATACCTACTATTACTTGCTTTCCAGAAGCTCATGTTCTGATTGAAAATAGCTTTTTGGATAGTTCTTCTAGGCATACAAAAACTTCATCTTTAGACAAATTTTTCATTCCTTTTTTATATTCCCGAAAATGTGATAGTAATGACAGGTTATATAAGAGCTCTTTCAAATGGTTACCCAAGGATATTGGCTGGGTTTGTTTTTAACAGTTCAAACCCAACTCAATTTTATTAATTCTTTCTCACTTTTAAAAATCCCTGTCTCATATAATGTTGCTGCTTTCCCAAGATTTTGAATACTTTCTAACCTAAATTCATGAAGTGGGCTATTTTGACCTGAGTACACATTTGTATAAGGGAATGAAAACTTAGGTTTGAGTGAAAAAAGTTATTATACTCTTTATCTATAAAAATGTTAATTGAAGAGAAAATATTTGAAATTCTGGAATAAAGGAAATATGCATTTATATTGCTAATTCAAAACACAGTAATTTATATGTGATTTTTTGTTAATTTATGCACAAACTTTGGAATGCAATAATAAATGATAGTTCCTTTCTTCAAGGAGTTTTAGAGTTTTAGAGATAAATAGGCTATTAACATTCTTATTGTTGAACTCATAATGGCTACCAGTGTTAACCAACTTTCCTTCTACAGAAAGCCCTCTTTTATATTAAAATGTATCTTGATCATTTCTAGGTATTTCTCAATAACAAGTCAATACCTCCAGGTATTTCTAAAAAAATCTATTCAACAGGACTTAGTTTAAGCAAAATAATTTACACCCAGAATATCAGTGACTACAACAGGAAGACATATTCATGTGAATGATGTCTAAAATGCTTTTAATGTGGCATTCAGTTTCCTTTTGCCTTGGCCCTGATATTCTCCCACTTTATACTTCTTTTCCTTAGGTTTCTGGTACAATGTCATGGTTAAAAGGGTATCTAGCTTTCTAGAGGGTATAAAAAATAGACCCTCAAAACTTGTTTTGAGGGAAAGTAGGAAAAACACAGGAAATGGTGACAAAAAATTATACATGTCATGATTAACATTTAAGAAATATTGATGAAGGCACTTATTCAGGTCATAATTTTTTTTTCTATATTTCTTCCTAGAACTGTGATTTCCCTCATGATTTAATTAGCAAGGTAGTCATCTGGGAAGTTGGCCTGATCCATGATAGTGAATTTCAGTGTTGAATAGTATAATATCTGAAGATCATACTCAGAAATGGAATGCACTTCCATTTCTGATGAAAGGAAAAGAGGTAGTCTCCATAGATGAGACTCAAATTGTCCATTCAAAGCTCTTTATAATTTACTTAGGCTGCACCCTGTTTTCTCACTTCCTCCTCGTAAAAGTACCCTGCTTCATGATGTTAGCTAAGCTAAAACACATGAGTATTTTTATATCCTTTTTCTTCCCACCCTTGACATTATCTGGAATCTGTGAGTCACATCTATTCCATCCATACCTGGTCATACAACTAATTCCTTTCTTTATACTTTTTAATGAAAAATATATAGGTCAGCAGAAAAATTATTATTGAGACAAAATAGAAATTTAAATTAATGAGATTGAATGGAAGAAAGAAGTTCCGAGATCAGTGTGTCTCCTTAACTGTTAAACCAATTTCAACAATATCCTTTTGGTATCATTGTAGGAAATAATTCTGCATTGATAATAGAATATTATTAGATCAGATTATTTATTGTAGCCAATCCTTTCCCCTTACTCTTTAAAAAAAATTCTATTTTGATGGAAATTGCTTATTTGAATGAGATCCAATTGCATCTTGTATACTAGTCATATTATAACTGCTTGAATCTGGCCATTTGAAAGTATAACCTCCAAATAAATGTAATAATCCATCTCCATTAAGATCTAGAGTTTATTAATATTAATGGAATAATTAATCCCAATAACTCTTTATCATGCAGAATCATTAAATTTTACTTCTCTTGGGTATTAAGATATATTGTACATGTTTCCAAAATTATAAATATAACCCTGCCTTTTAATTAATTTTGAGGAAAGTCTTTTCTGACAGTCTTATTTATTCCCTGTAATCAAATAATATGTTTAAGTTACATTAAAGCTATTCTACTTGGTTGTCAGTATATTTTCTTTTCAGTATATATGACAATTTTTAATAGAACTAATTAAAAACATGAAATAGAGTGAAATACTTTGTGAAATTCTAAAATCCGAAGTTTCCTATAAATTTCATTTGAAGAAAGTATAGGAGTAGTGTTTATTGGCAATGAAACTTGGTTGTAGTTTAATTGAGTCTTTCATGAGTCCTCTAATTTATCTTCCTTTCTCCTTCTCTTTTGTTCATACCCACTTCACTTTCCTAATTCCCTCTTTTCTCTTTCCCTATCTCCCCCCACCATTTATTTTTTTCTCAATAGTAGCCCATGGCATTGCCTCATTATGTATGATTTTCCAAAATCAGGAAAAGGCTTTGCTGCGTGTGTGTGTGTGTGTATGTGTGTGTGTGTGTGTGTGTGTGTGTGTGTCTTGGTTCAACAGACCAAGACATTGAAATTCTTATTTTGTAAAGTGCTAAATGTAGCACTGGGTCATCACCTCAAATCTAGAGATGTAGAGATTTGTAATGACAGTGTAAAATTCTGTAGATCTTAGGAACAATAGACTCAACTTCCCTTTTTCTTAAATAAATTTTATCTATGCCTGGGGAGCAACCAAAGCTGTCCTCATACCAAAAACATTAATAGTGGAGTCCAACTCTCTTCGGAGGAGACATTGTGAGTTAGGATTCCATTGCACAGTGAATACAGGGCAAATTGGCACAAGGCACCAAGAGAAATATTGGCATCAAGGGAACATATTATAGATTCTAACAAAAACTTCTATAAAAATATGGTTGACATAGCTATAGACTTTATCTTACTTGGATAAGCTTTTACATTGTGGAATGTTGTGGCTAAAGAGGTTTTTTTTAGATAAAAAATGCTTAATTATAAAGCATTCTACACTCCATTAAGAAAGTCATCATGACCAAGTTTCCAGCCTTGGCCATAAAACCAAATATTCATTATAACATTTCCTTCATCTGTGCCTGTGATTTGGTGAATATTTGTTGATATCCAGAGGTTGAATCCAAGTTCATAATTCTGCTCTTATATTGAAATAACACCTTCTATCCAAGGAATCAATAGGCACAGTGAAAATGTTGGTTTCATCATTATTCCTCATTCTCTGCACTTTATGCACTGCATGTGGCATATACCCTGAGATAAATTATCCAAATTTTTAGTGAGTTTATTTTTTAATTTTATTACCTTTGACCAAGACATTTTGGGGTACCCCCAACAGGTATTACCACTGTACTATACCTGCTATTTATTCACCCATATTCCACCACCTAGAACATGTGCTACATTCCCTCTTTGTTCTTGGCCCCCTCTGCCCCTTTCCCAAGTCTTTATACTTCAGTTCTGCAGTCAGCTATGAAGGGTTAGTTTTTCAACTATCTTTGTCTATCAATTAGTTACTTTATATTCCACATATTAATGATAACATCTCATAATTATCTTTCTCCTCCTGACTTCTTTCACTTGGCATTATCCTTTCAAGCTCCATTCATGCTGGTCTTATCTTAATCATCACTTACCGAACATATAAAATGGGAGAAACAGTGTAACAATTATTTTTTAAATAAGCCACATATGTCTCAGTAGATTTTTATTATTCCTGCTGTTTGAGACATTTTTATACTCTGAATGGAATGAAATGATGGAAGAAAAAAGTTCCATGAAGAGCATAAAAGATAGAATTAGTTGACCCATTTATGCATTCAATTCAGAGCACTCTATTTTGCTTTATTGACAGTTGCTTTGTAATTATCCTTCTATTATTTAATGTGCATGTGTCTCATTCCATAGCCGTGTTGAGAATCCTTTGTTGAAGGAATTCTTTATGCTAGATCAATGTTTGAAAATCTCCAGCTGTGTCCACAACTTAATACAAGAGTGAAACTAGCCTTTTCACTAACACAAAGTAAATGGCAACGTAAAAATTATGTAATATCAGGTTGTTATAAAGCAGGTGGAAATTATAGATGATGATCATGGGATGATTTAAGTGATAAGAATGTCAACTGAATGGAGATGAATGCCATAGATTCATTCATCTTGCTAATAGTTGATCATGTCATCTAAGTGACATGAGCATGTGCTGTTATTGCTGAGGTTTTAATAAAGAATGTATTGCAGAGATTGATATCCATAGTTTTTTCCACTTACTTTTACCAATTTCTAGTTTGCCCAGATCCATAGCACTGCTTTTTTTAAGCATAGTAAAGTAAAAGCAGAGTGGACAAATTGCTAGCTTTGTTTTGGACCAAAGGTGTATTTTTATGAACTATATTCAAATACTTGTTTGAACCATTCATCTCCCAAAATATGTATTCCATATTTTGTATTGGAATGTGTATTTCCATGATAATGGAAACCAAGTTTTTAAGGGGAGAGGAAGGTTAGAGTTAAACAATTTGGAAAGCCTTTGTTCCCCTTTTGAAATATGCAAGAAAATGCTTAAACACCTACATTAGAAATCTTTAACTTGGTAATCTGAAATGTATATATTTTTGCCAGACTGAGGGAAAATTCAGATCTTTATATTAGGGTCTCTGGAAGTTGTTAATTGTTTCAAGTTTCTTCTAATGATAAAACTAAATTTACCTAATGATTAAAACTGTTGATCAGTGCGATTATTCTGCATTTTTTTTTCTAATTATATGAGTTGAAGACTACGGCAGCTTATTGTAAATAGAGAGGAAACATGAAACTTTTATGCATTTCTGTCCGTTATTAGTTCAAGTAGCTGTGGAGGCTATTTGAGATATTTGTCTTTGCTGTTGTGATAGCAAATACTCTTAGTATTTATACATCTCCTTTTATTTGTTCCCTGGAAACTCTACTGTGTGACCATTTGGTGAATCCAGCAGTGTTCACTTCAAACTCACTAAGGGAGTAGGAGTGGTATTACATATCAGGATTGTGTTATATAATTAGGTTTAATTGTTAAGAGTTCTTGATATTTACTAGTAGAAGGAATTGAAGCAAATTTCTTTATTTTGCATGCCAATTTCCTCAGCTGTAAAATAGAAAAAATAATAAAATCTATTTTACGAGTAAGTGGTATTAAAAATGCATTAAAAGCACTTAGTAGACCTACTTAATCCTTGATTATTAACTATTATATTTAAAATTATTTTTTAATGAATGTTAACTATGTTAGGCCATTTCTAAGTGGTAGAATGGCAGCAATAAATAATCCTGTATTTTCCTTTGAGAATTTCAACTTTTAAATTATTTAAATTATTTTTAAATTATTTTAATTATTTACTGGGGTAACATTGGTTTACAACACCCTGTGTGATTTTGTGAATAGGCTCACTCCTTCTCAGATGTGTTACCATACCACCCCCACCTTCAAAGCACCTATGGTTCTTTTTTAACAACTGGAAAATAGAAAAAAAGGAAAGCAAAGAAGAACGGAGTAATTCCATGTTATATATGCCTTGGAAAGATAGAAGGGGGAAGGAATTTTAAATTTAAAATTAAAATTTAGTTTATTTAATTAACATTTTATGCCTGTCTGCCTTGGCCCTAAATGTTATTATTGAGATTGTTAATTTTTTACTCTGGAAAAATTTTAGTAGCTTGTTTGTATTATTCCCTCATTATTGTATTATGTCTATAGTATCTATAGTTAATGTCTCTCACTCCTGAAGGAGAATTCACTCATTCATTCATTGGTTAATTTTTACATTTATTTTATTTAATGTAACCAAGGGTGATATCTCCATCTATCTATTTATACTCTTTGCAAGAGTTGGGATTTGAGTGAGTTCTCACTGAGTTTAGTATAGTTGCCTTTTCTTACCTTTACAAAGGTTGAGGTCTCCCAGAAGTACCCCTAAGAGTGACACGTTATGACCTGCCTACATGTGCTACCTCTCCAGCCAGAGTGTTGACCTCATTTGAATGACTAACATCTTCATGAAGGATACTTATGAAGTGCTAGGTAACCGATTATCTTTGTATTTATTTTATAACACCACCACAGTGTATATTTATCCATTTTTTTAGATGAGAAAAACAAACCAAAAAAAGTAACATGATGCCCCCAATTAAACACATGATTGTCAGGACAAAATTAATAGCACTCAGTAACAGGGATA
Source organism: Uropsilus gracilis (assembly GCA_004024945.1). Classification (NCBI taxonomy): domain Eukaryota; kingdom Metazoa; phylum Chordata; class Mammalia; order Eulipotyphla; family Talpidae; genus Uropsilus; species Uropsilus gracilis. Next base: position 25,616 of record PVHY01010645.1, read on the forward strand.
TACTCATGAGTCACAAATGAGTATGTGTCAGTGATGGCTCAAAAAGAGTTTTTAAATAAATACTAAGAGGGTCTATATGTGCTGAACCATAACTAGAACTACTTAGGAGAATGTTTAAATACATTAGATTAGTCCTTGCCTGCTCATCTGTGGGCAAATAGTAAAATAATAAATAAATAAATAGATAGATAGATAGATAGATAGATAGATAGATAGATAGATAGATAGATAGATAGATAGAAAGAAAAAATAAGGTACTTGAAACCTGTGAAATAATGCAGGTAATTATGGACTGTGGAAGCAGGTTGAAAGATGAGCTTTAGATAAAAAGAACTTTTAAATCTATCTAGCCCCCTCTGGCACACTAGAGGGTGGGCAACAGCACATCTCTGACCTGTAACCTAGCCTCTTTGGAATGTCCCAAGAGACATATGACCTATCATTAATGACTGTTACCCTCACAGGTAAATTCTTCTGTTACCACCCGTACCTCTGCTGTATGTCATGTACCCTTAGGAATCAGGTTACTACTTCCTCTTTAGCTCATTGTGATCATTTCTCTGCCAGGGTGTATAAGGGGCTTCATAACTTCCTGGGGCATGCTTTCCAGGATCCCCGTTCTGTGGGCTAGCCTCACAGATCACCATCAATCTCTTCCATCTCATTTCTTCTTTCCCACATGTGACTCCAAACAGACGATTATGTTGATTATCGGTTTTTGATCAGTTGAATATTGAGATATTTAGGTAAAATATGACTGGATCCTAGAGTAAAGGCTATGGAGCTGGAGAACAAAAATTTTAAAGGGCATTTACCAAAGGCTCAGCATGATTGCTTTTACTTTCTCCATTCCCTAACATCCCCCATATCTGCTTCTCCGCACTAGCTGATCTCTATTCCTTTTATAAACTCTTTTTTTCTCTTTTGATTTTTTTGACCCAAATTTCCAACTCATGATATGCTATTTTAGCTATGTGCTTATTTCCTATTTGGAATCACATATTCTCAATGTTCCCCTGACCCTTTTTTTGAGGTTAACGCATTCTCCATATTTTTAATTTACTTTTAATATCATAGAACATCAGTCATCATTGTAAGGTTGTTGGTCCTGTTAGAATTGCCCCTCCCTCCCCTCGATCCTCCCTCCAGTCACCTCTCCTCCTCTCTCATTACGTTCATTGGTCCATATTTAGTCAATTAGTCTCTTCTTTCTTGGGAGCAATGTCCTTTTCCTGGGTGAGGCTCTATGTTTCTGGGCATAGTGGTCTGTGCTGCTTAGTTTTGCCTTGGGCATCCAGACCAAGCTTATTTAGAGTCTATCAATGTTTGCTCCTTCTTGCTGGATATCTCCTCCATTCTGATCTCAGCGCCCTTTTTGGTATTTTCTTATTTTTTTTCTTTTTTTCTCTCACCTTGTAGATCTGGTCTTGGCTTACAGAAACTGGTTCCTCTCCTTTGTCAGCTGAGAAGTTCCTTGAGGGGACAACAGTCAGCTGATGACTGATCTGGTTGATGTCTTCCATCATGATATGCTGCTTAACTGACAGACACTGCCAAATTTCTGTGGCTTTCCTATCCCTGTCAAGAGGGACTGTACCTTAGTCTTACTGGAGGCTTCTCTTGATGTAGATTTTGGCTCCCAGCCCCTAGTGATGGTGTAGGTATAATTCTGATAGGTCCTCTCTAGAGTTAGTCTCATAGTTCTGTGTTTGGTAGTTGTCTCTAAGCTCTTTTTGGTTCCTACCCAGAAGTGTGTGTCCAGGACTTTCATTTATATCTCTCACTTCTTCTGTTTATTCAGTTGGATCACTTGTGGTTTTCTTATTGCTGATGAGGACAGACTGGAGTGAGGAGTCAGAGGGGATTAGATCTCCCCCACTCTTGCCTGCACTCTGGCAGGGTTTTCAATGCCCCTCCCTGTGACCTGAAGCCCCTTTAGAGTTCCCACACCCTGAGCCCCTGCCAGACTACTGGGACAGGGCCTGGCCTGTCAGTGCCCAGAGACAAGGCTTTGCAAGTGGGGAGGTGCAGGCTTCAGTGGTGGTTCAACCTTCCCATTTTTGTAAAAATAAAAATATCAGTATCTTCAGCTCCATACTCCAAGATGTGCCACTCATTTCTCTTTTACTGTTTTCAGTCAATAGTATCATTATCTATCAACTAATACCTAAATATCACTGTAAACACTTCTGTCTCATCTTTCTTTACATAATCATACATCATAATGAAACTGGGTGCCCCCCCACCCTTGGGGGGTGTGGCAATTAAAAACTGGTGGAGGAAGCAGCTGGGAGAGTGCATGAATAGTGAGACCACATGAAGCTGATAACTCAGAGTTGTTGTGACCTGGAGAAGGGCACAGGAGTGGAAACTTCTGGAGAGGAGAGAAGAGAATGGCAGGTGTACAGAGCAGCCCGAATGACCAGGCTGGACAGAAGCCCCCTAGAAGAGGAGCTGGTGATAGTGAGAAGTCATGGTGGCCAGTGGAAAAGTGGCCAGTGTGGACAGTGTGACACCGCAGCAAATTGGCCTGGAAAGCTGGTACCTGGTGATGACCAGGAATTTGGAAAGCTGATTTGTACATCAAATCAAATCAAATCAAATCAAAGCCATTGTGGAAAAACTTTGAAGCACCTTGCAGAAGCAGAGCAGGTCGGGATATTGGAAAAAGAAGAAGAAAAGAGAAGACGCCAGAGAGAAAGACTAGATTTTGCAGAGTACTAACCTCTGAGGTTTGGAGGGAAAAAGGGGAACCATCTTGGACTGTGTCTTTGGGACCTTTGGGATTGAGAATGGTGACTGGGGTAAGATAACTGCCACTTGTGGCTTTATGGACTTTTTGTTTTCCCTGTTGAACTCCCTTGTTAGTAAAAACCCTTGTTAAACTGCATTTTGAGTGGCAACTGCTACACGCTGGTCATATGGACCTGGGACTTGTAAGTTGGAGGCTTATGTCTTCTTTTCGACCCGATTTCAATTATTTACCTGCCTCCCTATGAGCTCTCATGTATGAGTTTTTTATTCTTGATGTCATTAACTTAGTTTAGTCTCATTATGTCTGTAGAGTAGATGAAGTTGGTCAGGCTTTTTTCTCCATTAGCCTGCATAACCAGCACCTGGAGTAACGTGTCTACCTCTTGTTTGGGCAACCCAGCGGGTGTGCACATGTGTAAGTGTGCACACCTGGACCTAGAAAAGGGATAGAGGGGGAAAAGAGAACGGTTGAATAGACAGCACAAAGAAATGCCAGAGAGCCCAGAGTGTGAAGATTTCTGGGAGGCTGAGAAGCTAACCTGCCTCCCATCAGATTGGTGAGCCTGATGCCTCTACACTACATTATCTCTCTGGCACCTCTTATAATAACTTTCTAGTTTGTCTCACATCACCAGTACTATTCCTACAGTCCATTCCCTACCTTATGACAGAGTTACGGTATACTCTTTTTTAAAAAACTTCAGTGAGTCCCTCCCCCCCTTTTATGCCACAACAAAACCTTTGCACTGTCAAACCAGATCATTTAATTCTTGAATATCCATCATTCTCATCTGTCATCAGTTTCATACCTTGTAAAAATCATCATTCTTTGATGGTTAGAACTGTTTTGAGTACATTCCCATAGCTCCATCCATGCCATATCTATGAATAATACATTGTGCATTCTTAGTCTCTAGCTATTAAGTATGAATAAGGTAATACATGACCTGAAGCATTGTGAAGTATATCTAGTATGGGCTTGCAAGGCTTTAAGATATTATATTTTAAATATAATAATAATATAATAACCATATTATATAATTATTATAATAATATTATTATAATAATATAATTATATATTATAATAATATAATAATTGTAATATATTATAATAATATATTATAATAACATATTATTATAATATATTATTATAATATAATAATATATGATATATAATAATATATAATATAATAATATATAATATATAATATAATAATATATAATATTATTATAATATAATTATATAATAATATAATATTGTCAAGTGAATACACTTAAAATTTGACGTTGTTGCGTTATCTTAGGTTTTCCACTGTTTCCAGTATTTTTATTTATTTTCTCTAACATATTTGATGTATTTTCCCTAGTGACTTCTAAAACCATTTCCTGTTCTCCCTCCAGTTTCACTTTACCCCTCATTTTCTTATAAAGGGATAAGCTTGCTTGGGTCATTGGTATCTAAGATGCAGTAACCTTCTCTTGATTCTAAATGCCAATGTTTCAGCCTAACTTACCAGCTTTTGCTTTTTCATGATTCACCCGACTGTCCTTTTCCAACCTCTTGGACATTTTGCTTTAAGATTTCCTTCTTTATTTGCAATAATTTCCCCAAATGAACAACAACAAAGTAAGAAGAAACCTCTTTCTTCTACTTTAAAATTACTCTCACACAATTAGATACTTTGTCAAACAATTGTGGCTATTGATTCCCTGTATGAGCTGTAGAATTTTCAAAAACAGGAATGAGTAAAAGCTTCTTCTTCTGGCAAAATACCAACCTAAATTCCATATACGTACAAGTTAGATGTTATTCAAACAAAATACAATATATATCCTGAAATACATAAGAGAACTGTTGATGTATATTTTTATTGACAAATATCTGGAAAATTATTTTAGACAAAAATGATTTCAGGAACTCTCCACATATAAATAGAATAGCAAATTAAAAGGCAAGATTCAATCCAGAAATAATAATTGAATCAGATGATGATATTGTTAAAATATAAGAACTTATAAAAATAAAACAGTAAAATATCTGTAGATTAAAGGGCGCAGACAAAATATCAGACTTACGTATAAAAGACATGAATAGAAACAAAATAATTTCATTAGTTTTCTCTTGTTAAATCTAATGATATTATCTTGTATTTTGAATTGCATTTACCTAGCAAATAAACAATGATGAAAACAGTAGATTTCATTTGGGAATAGTGAAATAAAGTGGGAAGTTTAATTATACATCAATCGTGATATACTTACTCATACCTAGAAAACTATTATGAATTCACAATCAAAACAGTTAAAGAGATTATAACCTTTAATCTACTTTATGCTCTTGGAGGAATTCACTTAAATGTGGCAAATGTCTAAAATAGAAGTAATACCATTCAAATCCTAGTTTTTCTTTCTACTAAATGCATTAGTCTGGAAATGTTTTCTTTAACTGTGTTTCCTAATATCTTGTTGAGACTGTATCTTTATTCCTTAAGGATATGACATTATAGTTTTCTTATTATAACTCTATCTAGGTTTTGTATCAAATTAATTCTTTATGGAAACATTTCCTCTCCCTCAATATTTTGAAATATTTCAAGGAGAATGGGTATTCATTCTTCTTTATATTGGGTAGAATGATTTGAGGGAAATTTAAACCTGTAAATGCCAATATTAAAAAAGGAAAAGCAGCAACTTAAACTGTATCATACTGGAAAATAAGGAAAAAAATAAAACTAAAGCAAGCAGAAGTAAGAAATCAAAATTAATTATCATAATCAAATCATAATTATAAGATGTGGAATTAAAATGTGGAATAAATTACAAAGCAAGGAAAAAAACATGATTCTTGTAAGATTGGCAAAATAATATTAGTTAGAATAAAAAAGAGTGCTTCATTTATTAGAATTGAGACTTGAATAGAATGCATAATTAATGACCTTACAAAAATATAAATATAATAATATTATATTTATAATAAATATAAATAGGATAAGGATGCTATAATTCCTTATAATGAAATTTAGTGATTTAGATAAAAGGTGCAACATCTAGAAAGATACAGGCTACTAAAAATGACTCAAGAAGTTGAAATAAAGGACTATTCCAATTAAAGAGACTGACTTAATCAAAGAATACCCACAAAGTAAGCTCAGTTCAGATCAGATGACTTCAATGGGGAATTTTGCCAGCTGTTTAAAGAATTAACAGTATTTGGCAATCCCTTTCCAGAAACAGAAGTGGTAAGGCTTTCCAATTCATTTTGTGAGTTTAAGTATTACACTCAGAGATAAAGCACAGAATGATATCATCAGAAAATTAAAGATCAACATCTCGTGAATTTATCAGCGAAAGTCTTTAACAAAATGTTAACAAAAGAACCCAACAAAATATATGTATACAGAGTATAAAGAGTATGTAGCATGACTATACTTCCTGGGGAAACAAAATTGTTTCAACATACATAAATTGATCACTGCAGTGTTTTGTGGTGTGCCAGTTCCATGATTCCACATCCCATGCGAGTTCAGTGTTCTAGCTCTGCTTAACGCTTCAGTGCTAACCTCTCACTCTAACCTGTGAGCTCTTAAAAGTTTATCAACTAAGCAAACAGTGTTAGAGTTTAATAAGCTCAGTCAGCTCTAGTGATGTAGCTTCTTCAGGAATCAGATAATATCTGTGACTAGAATTAAGTGTATTTTGTTTGTTTTTTAATTTTTTTTCCTGCCAACCCCTGTTTTGTTTATTTTTTGTTTGTGCTTTGGTCTCTGTTGTTTGGGATACACTGTCAATTTAACACAAACTCAGTTTTTTTTCTCACCTTCCTTATGAAAATGAATTATATTTTCTGTCACTCTACTCTCAGTCTGCCATCGAAGAACTGAATGCAAACCAGGCACACAACCATGCTGTTTTAGGGCTATTCCACATTATGTTGATAAATCATGCAGGCATAAGTCATTTTTCAAAAATACATTTACTTGAATCAAATTTGCTTTGCATGTGGGGGGTGCCAGATTCATATCTAGTTTTCACTTAATAATTTATCAAACTCTGATTTGTTTGAAATATTAAAAAAACCATAATACAATTAAACAATGGCTTCTATACCTGGAAATCTTATATTGCCTGAAATGTATATAGCTCATAACAATAACCCCACCTCATTATGCTGATTTCAATAGCTATGAGGTTGGTAGAACATTTTAAAATAGACACAATAAATTCAATTGACCACAATTTGCTAAGCTGCTGCTGATATCAAATGGTTATTATTCTTCATTTTTTGCTATGTCTCTCACATTTTTGGACCTGCTCTACATCACTAATCCTAAGTCCCTTTAGAGAATTTACGTAGTTCTTACTCTTTACTACCAGTAACCCCAAGGTCACTCTCCCTTCACACATAAAAACTTGGGATGCTTTGTCCAGGCCAAAGCTGAGGTTCCCTAATTCCTAAGGTGAGCACTGTGTAGGGTAAATGTTGCTGCACTGTCTGCAAGTTGAGATCTGGAGAAAATCTGGATGAGAATCACATGGGAAATTAGTTAAGATGTTACTCTTGGGACCTGGTCCACTAGCTCAATAGATCTGATTAGGACTCAGTAGAAATCAGCTATGTAATTAAATACCTCAGTTGATTCTGATTAGCATTTTGCGTAAAAATGGAAATATAACTATAGCTATATATGTATAGATATAGATATAAAATAAATGTCCCCTTTCCAGTGCCATCTTTTTTTTTTAATTCAGATGCAATCATTTCTAGCAAAGAGAATGTGTAGATATTGATCAATGTGGTTCCTTGAGGCATGCTATTTGGAGATTAGCTATTTGGAAAATATAGAAAAAAAATCTCCTTTACCTTAAATTCTAGTGGTCTTCTTTTGATCTGAATTTGAATTCAGTAATTTCCATTCATTATGTAAATAAATTTAATGGTATCATGGCAGTAAAGAACAGAAAATACCCAAGAAACCACTTCTGCAAGATGTTGTGTTATTAGTAATAAGGATTAGAAGCACTTAACATTGTTTTACAACCTAAGAATTCTGAGTTTATTCAAGCATATATACTAAATCTCATGAATGTTGTATGTACTTTCAATCATCACATGTATGTATTTTCATTTGTAGGAGCAAAAGCAGTCTCCCCAAACACACAGCTGTCTGCTCTGTGTGTGAGCTTTGTATATTTATGAAGTACTTGCCTCTCCTGCTGATGAAACATGTGTCAATGACCTATACAAGCTCTTCAGGCTCAGGAACTGTAGGATACTGGCAACTGATCATAGAAATCTTCATCTCCCCCTAAATATTCTTTGAGGTTTTGAGGGTACTTTCTTGGGTCAGCTTCATTCTAGGGCCCTTTGTCTCTTACTATGTTCATTTTACTCTTGTCCCTATTTTCATAAACTCTCAGTGCTTCTGAGAAAGTTCAGTCTTTTTATATTCAAGCATCTGATCTCCTTTAGTCACATATTAACTACAGACTAATTAATCTAGAATGTTGACAGTAGAACTTGGTTAGTGTGGATGCTACTCTTTAACCAAACTGCTGTAAAACTATATCCGACAGATTGCTTTCCTATGAAAAGGATGAAATTATATTTTTCTTGGGTACAATCTATTGAATAATTATCAAACATTGAAATTGAAATAAAAATCACTTGCATCCTCTCAAATTTCAAAGACATGTTTTATTGACATTTAACATATAAAGAAATGGAAGCTTCAAGAGTTAAAGAAGGCAGATACTCAAGACAGACAACTGACTACAGGCCTGTCCTATATGCTCATTCCTATTCAACTAAAATATCTTCAGACTCCAGTCTAACAAAGTGTTTGAACGAATGGGATTTGATATTCTTTTCTTTTTCTCACTCTGTTTTTGAATAGGCATTTGGGATACCCAGAAGGGTCAAATTGGATGGGTAGGAACACAATGATGGACCAGTTGCCCTAAGGAATTGCATCTAGGGAAGGAGGGCAAAGGATGGCCTAATGAGAATGGAGAGGGACCCTCTTACAGGCCACCTATATAGTACCAAGTGCCATGCTAGGAACTTGCAGTCAGATTACCTCATAAAAAGAACAACCTTCTTTGTCTTGCTCAGATTTTGATATCTGAACATTCTTTGGTGAATGAAATGGATGGAAAACTAATCCTTGGTAATTCAATTTGACAAAATCTCATTGCTCAAGGAGTTTTTTAATGGCAATCACAAAATACAAGGTGATAAAGGAAAGCTGTCCTGGCCATGGGCACTTTAGAACTCTGCAGGATGTCTGGAGCTGCTGGCTGTTGGCTCTTTGAACAAATACTTCTCTGCCTTGTTTCTTGAATGGTAGTTTTCAAGACAATTTCCAGTGACTTTTCCGGGCACTCTTTGCAGCTATCAGAATGATTGTCTCTTTGCCCTGGAGAGGCTCAAGCACTTGATTCTGAATTATTTTATTTCTGCCTCCATGGGAGAGTGAGGTGAAAATGGATCACGTTGTGTCTTTGACTTTGTCTGTGTGACCTGCAGTTTGTGTGAACTTGGATGTTTTAGAAGATGGACTTTGAAATAATAGAACTATAAATGTCATCTCACCCATTTCTAATTGGGGTGTTGGGTTCCCCTGGTCTCATATGTTCACCTTCAGTGTTGCTGTGACTAGGAGTATTAGATTACTTCTGTCTGAATACTGAGTCAAATGTAATGTATTTCTCTCCTGACATCAGGAGCTGGGGAAAGGGCCTGTGACAAGTCTGAAGATTAACTATGTTGTAAGGAAAACAAGTGAAAAAAAAATCTCAGCAGAGGAGTGTTTAGCAGGTTGAAACACATAAATTTGTCAGCAAACTTTATTATTCTCCTTGTACATGAAATTAGGCAAGGCTTTTTAATGCCATTTTGAATTATGTGCTCTGCAGTCTAGATATATCAACTATTCTTCATTTGTTAACTGATCATTTGGAAGACAAGAATGAATTATATTTTCATGTCAATCTGCTTCGGTTGGGGAGATGTATTGTCAGGTAGCATGTTTAGAATGAGCTGTAAGAGTAAGTGCAAACCATTTTCCATTATGCCCATTGAGGTATAATTGGTCCTATTGACCACACTCTGGGTTGCATTGATTTTTCCCCTCAATTTTAAGAACTTGAATATACTTTTCCCTCTATCCTGATTACCCTATGAGTTTTGAAAGTTTCAAGGAAAAAACTGTTCTTTACAATTTTTACCTGTAATTGCAATCTTGAAATAAATGGGGATATAACTCATCCAAAATAATTTTAAAATACTTGCATTATCTATTTGATTATCACAAAATTCCTAGGTATATTCTCATTTTGTAGATATGAAGTCAACTTTCAGCAGGTCAGGGTCAAGGTAGTATGCAAGAAGGCACGGTATCTAGCCCTGTGGGTACAAACCCACTTGCCTCTGACTTTACAGTCACTACACTTATACACTCTAAGAGAAACACATTCTTGTTCGAGGACAGACCTTACCTCATACTGATTGTATATTCTGATAAAAACCTGTTTCTCCAGTAGTTACACACATGGGACTTTTTTCTTCTTCCAGATTGTAAGTTTCTTGCATGCAGGACCCATTGCACATTTTTCTCAGTCTTCCACAGTACTAACCTAGTTGAAACAGATTAAACTCTCAAGTTCTTGAAGTCTAGCAAGACTGATTTCATTGATTTTAGTCTTCAACCCCATCAGAACCTTCAGCTATGCTGTTGCCTTCTTTTCATTTTAACTTTGGCCTTCCAAAGATAAAAGATTGAAAACTGGTTTTCTAATCAACTGGCAAGGATGGGACTACTATCTTTATAACAAGCTTTTTCGGAAGCAAACTGTCACTACTAGGGACAGAAATGTAATGACATGACCACGGGTAATTTGCAATCTGATTGTGACAGTAAAAGTTCTCCCTGCATTAACATCTCTGTATTCTGCTCACCACACCCCACTCTCAGAGAACGCCAGATAATGTGAAACCCCAGATCTGCCATTGCCACATGCAAAACTAATTTATTTTATGGTGTCTGTGAAAAGAAAACTCCAAGACAGTTTATCATCGTTGGCTAATGGAAACATTCTCTCTGTCTATCTTGCTTTCCCTCAAGTGTACGTTGGAAAACACTCAGCTCTCACTGATCCATCTATGCAAGGGGGGAAAGGAAGACAGGATCAGAACTACGTGCCAAAAGTCAAACTTGATCTTTTTGATTTAGCCATGACCTGGTGCCGTTACAATTCACTGGACACTCACTCCCTCCAACCACACGCAGACATGTGTTTGTGAGTTCTTTTTATTTCAGACCATCGAATCTGTGCATGTAGGGGAATAACCCAAGTGGAAAGGGATCAGGTCCACGGTTTTCACAAGTTGGTTGCCCACATGTGCCCCCCTTTCTGTTCCTGAGGTGCTTAGGAAGCAGCTTCTGAAGCCCCAATCACCAGAACTTTAGGCAACTTTGCTAATTAGCAGAAGTTTAACCTTAGGCAGATTGTTTAACTTCTTAGTCTCAATTTCCTCAGTTGTCAAAGAGATTGATACAGCCCACCCTATAATTGACCATAGCATACTCAGCAGGTCATTCTGTTTATTATAATGTATACTTGGACAATATAAACAGCTTACTTGAGAAAATGTTTGGCTTGTTAAGGCAAATCATTTTTGTTTTGTTTTGTTTTTTGTTTTTTTAATTTTTTAATTTTATTTTTGGATTTTTTGCAATACATGATTGTATAATTGCTGATCCCCATGGGAATACCCCACCCCACCACAACATCCCCCCTGGTCACTTGGCCTCCTTTCTTTTTGTTGTTTGTCCATGTTTAGCCCTTTAGTCTTTTTCTTTTCCTGGATCCATTTACTCACCCTTGGTGAGGGTGCGATTTCCCGGGACTTGGTGGAGCTGCTATTTATCTTTCCTGTATTGCTTTTGCCTTTGTAGATCGATTGGAGCACCTCTGGCTTGTATGATTGTTTTTTGCTTCCTGGTGGGTCTCATCTCCGCAGTTTCTGCAAATTTTTTTACTCCTTCAGTCATGCTTCCATTCTTTGGCTTTGGGGTCATGACTCCCAGCCGTATGTTTTGGAAGAGCAGATCCTCAAAGGGACAGCCTTTCAGCTGATGGTAGGCCTTCTCTGTTGGGCCACTGCCATTCGGCAAGCCTCTTTTTTTTTTTTTTGAGACTAGGTCTCGCTATTTTTGCCCATGGAACCGCAGGCTCCCATTGCCCGTGGTACCACAGACTCAAGCAATCCCCAGCCTCAGCTTCCCAGGTAGCTAGGATTACAGGCACGCGCCACCACACCCAGCTATTTGTTAAGGCAAATCTTGACCTTTTTTAAGGAAGTTTTTATTTCTGGGAAGCAAACACAACTTGCTATAGTATGAAATCTGAACCTCCTACTCCTCTATTTTGATTTGTCTTATATTCCAGGATCACATCCAATAATGAAAATCATCTGAAACTTGGAAATCTCTTAGTGTTTGTCATTTTGCAACCTTCTTCATCTAAAATTGCTGATTGATTC
>PVHY01010645.1:38013-51106 GCA_004024945.1 Uropsilus gracilis
GAAATGGTGGGTGAATATATAGGGAATAGGGAATATATAGATGTGATATATATATATAAATATTAAATAAATATAATGTAAATATATATAAATAAATTATTTTAAAAAAAAACAGAAAGGAACATTGATTCCCTGGCACAGTGTCCTCAGGGCCCAACGGCCTGGGGCATCAGAATAAGTCGTAGTGGGTTATATCAAGGTGAATTAGACTATAACTTTCTGAATCAGACAACATGGTCCTACATCCTGGAACTAGCAATAAAGTGTCACTTGGCTTGGAGAAACCCTTTACCATCTGAAGCTCAGTGTTTTTCTTAACTGTACAGTCCAAGAAACAAAGATTCATAATTTCCTCTTCCCAGGATTGTAAAGAGAATTGTATGAGCTATTCGTCCATCCTAGGACCTGAGGCAGTAAATTCTCCCAGATTGCAGCTATCATCATTCTATCACTTTTATTATTAGTGATGATAACATTCACTTAAAGTGGCTAAATTATTTGTTCCTCCAGGATACCTAGTTAGCCCCCATGTTTAAGGGTCTGTTAACATACCCAAATTAGATTTCTCTCAGGATGCTGAGATCAAGATGATATTATTCTAGGGTTTGCTTGAAGGCCAGGATTTACCAGGGAAAAACTGCCTTTCTCAATCAGCCAGACTGAGCAGAATGGTTGCTAATTGAATTAAATTAGAGTACAGATCAAGAAGGCCAGATCTGATTATCTGTTAACTCAGAACACCTGTACCTGTAGCTGCAGTTGCCTGGCTGGCTGGCTAATCTCCATCTACGGAAAACTTGTTTTCTAAAAAGGAACAATCATTCATAATTGATAAGAATCGAAGACATCTCCCATCATCCACTACTCTCATTTAATGTAATCTCTTGTTAACTAAAACAGTGGTGCCTGAAATAGCTATTGATTCATCTTTCATTTGAGGGCAACATAATTTCATATGGGCAGGTGATAGAATGGGTGGGAGATGCACATTGACCAAAGGAGAGGTTTACACAAGCATTAAGCATTGTGGTCATTTTAGCACAGTGCTGCCATTAGTTACAGCAGCTGACACTGACATTCTAGCAATGCAAACCACCAGAACAGACTCTGTGTAGTATCTCCATGTAGGAGAAACTAGATAGCACTTGAGATCTGTAATTCCTTGCAAGAATCCAACTCCTCCAAACCTGGGGCTATATAAAAAGCTTGGCAGAGTGTGTTGATCTGCAGCTAGACCATATTTTAAAAATTACCTACCCAGAGGTGAAGTCTATTAATGCTTTCATGATATTCGACTAAGAAATCTGGTGTGATATTCATCTGGGGACCCAGGATCCTGATGTTGACTGGATTCCTGGAGTAGGATCACTGGTGAAGTTCTGAGTTTTGCTGGATGCTCCTGATTCCCTTAATATGGGAGCATTCTTTTTAATGAATTATTTTCAACTCCCTTGAGAACTGTGTTCATTTCCTAGGGCTACCTTAACAGGGTGGCACAAATTAGATGGCTTAACACAGCACACATTTATTCTCTCACAGTTCTGGATACTGGAAGCCTGAAAGCATGGTGGGATTCACCCTGTAAAATGTGGTGCTTGTCTCATTTTCAGTGATAACTTCCTTTTGCCTCAAGTGAATAATTGTGTATTTTTTCTCATAAAATGAAGAGATCCTTTAAAAAGAGGAGTCGTATGTTCTGTCTTTGCTTGTACAATCTAAATGCCAGTGCAATGTCAGATGGTAGGTATGTTGCAGGGGCATGTTAAAGTGTGAATTGTATTAGAATCATATTTTTAATAATACAAATAATACTTGCCATTGTAGGAAAAAATACTAGAAACATCAAAGTCTGGAAACATCTTGTATATAACTTTCTGTAGTTAATTTTATAATTCATGAGAATATATTTCTATAAATAGAGTTACTACCTTAAGGGTTATTTTATAATACATTTGTTTTAATAGGTGTCAGTAGATACCCTTTTCCAAAATGCAGGCTGTGAGAACTTTAATTGGCAGCTTTGAATATATGTGTATATGTAGATAATCCTTGCAGTTACACAAATATTTGAAAAAATATTTAATGTTTGCATTGTGATCAAATATGCCACAGTCAGTGTTGGAGAATCTGGCCACTCCCTGCAGGCCTGTTGCAAAGTTGGTGCTGTGGTTCACCTGTGTTCCAGTGACTAGTAAGGAGCACAAAGTGCCATCTGCCAGCAAGCTGTGCACCCATCTGGGCAGGGTGCCTCTCTGGTTAGTGCAAAGCCTTTGTACAGGTTGGTTGTGACCCCAATTCTTCAGGCTGGGAGGTTGGGGGCAGGAGGCTACCATCTGAGTCCTTTGCTCCTCTACACTAGTTGCTTTCTCGGGGAGCAGGTATCATTCTATCAAACTGAGATACAGAGAACTCTGGTAAACAGTGCTCTGTGACTGGGCTCTGTAGAAGATTAAACCAGCAGGACATTACTTCAAAGAGTAAAGACATTTTATTCAGTAACAACTGACAGTAGGGGAAGGTGTTGAGTTGCAATCTGATGTGTGATTGGTTGTCATGAAAATGGAAGTAGAGAAGGAGAATGGTGGAGGACTAAGCAGAGCCAGGGAAGGAAATTATCACACAAAGTGAAGCAGTGTTTTAACACATGAGTATCCAACCCAGGTTTCCTAACTGAAATTTACCCAAGTTCCAATCAGAGATGGGGGCACTATTTCCAGGTCCCATGGGGAGGGTAAAAGTGCTTGATTCTTTGGTAGTCTTGACTTCCTGGGCCATCATCTTTAAGAGGGCTCTGGAGTTATCCAAAGTTTTTTTTTTTTTTTTTAAATATACTGTTGATGCCTACTCTAGAAATAAATTAGAGAAGGCTGACTAAGGTTCGATCAAGGAGAGGATCTTGTCAGAGTTTGGATGACCTCTGAAGATCTGTAAGTTGGGTTGGCAGGAAAAACCTTCCTCTCTAGAGTTTATCTCTGAAGTGGACCATAAAAATGATTTAAAGTTCCTCTAGAGCCTCTCTCCTCACCCAATCTGGTCATACATACATGCCGCTTTTTCCTACTTTGCTTTTTAGCTCCTTTTTATCCACATTAATTTTCCCCATCATCTCTTTCTTTGTCAGCCTTTCTCTGGTCTAATTCTTGGTTATCAATGACTTTCCCTCTTTTGAATTCATAGTATTTAGTTTTTGAATAGTCATAGGATAAGAATGTTACAGGTGCAATCTTCAGAGAGTTTGACATGGAGTTAAACCTGGTCTGTCACTCATCTGCACAGGGATAGTGTTCATGTTTTTTAATCAGTGCCTCAGTTTCTTCACCAACAAAATGAGATAGCAATAATTATCTTCTACATTCTGGTGAGAAGTAACATCATCAATAAAATGAGATAGCAGTAATTAATTATCTCCTACATTTCTGGTGAGAAGCAATATCATTCTTAACGTAGGATTGTTTCTGTTGGTTGATTTGTTGTGATATGGTATTTCACTAAATAATTTTGGGGAAGGATAAATTCTATCTTAAATATTTCTTTTATTCATAGAGATTATTGCACAAGGCAGATACTAAGTATTTGTTGGTAAAGTGAATAAAGATACATTACCTCTTAGTGATAAACGTAAGCAGCATATTTGATACCTTGCCTACTTTAATAGTTTTTCTTTTAATTAGTATTTTTAAAACACTTACTATATTCCAGATATGGAAGCAAGGAGTATGGTGGTTGATTATGGCCTTGGTGATCCACATAAGCAGGCATATGAATAAATGTGGGGGAGGAAGCCACCATGAGAGAACCTGTGTGGGGAGAAGGCACTGTGAGAGAACCTGCTTTGGAAGGAAGGCACCATGAGAGAACTGTAAATGCCAAGGCAGCCAAGTGTCCAGAGGAAGGCACCTACCTTCAAGGAAACCTGGAAAAGCTTTACACACAGTAAGTTTCACAGGTGTGACACTTGTGACCAGGGAGTCATCAATCTAGTGTTAAGATAAACGTAAAAGATGAAACCGGGCAGTTTTTCATGTGCCTGTTAGCTATATGCATTTCCTAGTTGGAGGAGTCTTTTTAGTTCTCCCCATTTTTTGATTGGACTTCTTGTTGGGTTTTTATTGTTTGTTTTGTTTAGTTGTGTGAGTTACTTGTGGATCTTAATTATTAAACCCTTATCACTCTTGTGGAGGGCAAAAATTTTTTTTACCATTTGGTTGGGTTTCTTGGGGGTTTTTTTTGGTTATTGTTGCTGTCTCATTTGCTGTACAGAAGCTTTTTAGTTTGATGTAGTCCCATCTGTTTATGTTTTCCTTCCTTCATTTTTTTTTTTTTTTGCCATCTGTAGATGTGTCCAGAAAAGCATTTCTGAATTATAATTCATGGAGGGTATTGTCCAGGTTTTCCTCTATGTAGATTATGGTTTCAGGTCAGAAATCTAAATCTTTTATAACATCAATAGTGATCAGGGAAATGCAAATCAAAACCACAATGAGATACCGCCTTGCACCAATAAGAATGGCTCACATCAAAACAAACAAACAAACAAACAAAAACAGACAACAATATGTGCTGGTATAGATGCTGGGAGAAAGGAACAGTTTTACAATGCTAGTGCAAATGTAAACTGGTCCAGCCACTATGGAAAGCAGTGTGGAGGACCCTCAAACAACTGAATATGGAACTACCATTTGATCCTGCAATTGCTCTTCTGGGAATCTACCCAAAGGAGACCTCAATGCTTGTACAAAGGAACACTTGTGCCCGATGTCTACTGCAGCACTATGTATAATTACAAGGACATGGAAACAACCCAAATGTCCCAAAACAGACAAATGGATGAAAAATGTGGTATATATACACAATGGAACTCATCATAAATGACAAATTTGATGAATGTATGATAACATGGATGTACGTAGAAGAAATCATATTAGCAGAAACAAGTAAGAAAGAAAAAGACAGAAACCAAATGGTTTCACTAATATATGGACAACCAAATGAAAGGAACACAATTGGGGGGGGGTGGACCAGATGGAGTGGTTAGGGAGGGAGTTTGTGGGTAACCCCCGGGGGGGATTACAATTATTTTTTTAAAAAAGATGAAACTGGATGAATTGGAAGTTCCTTGAAAATCTTGGCAACAATCACCATCCAGAGAAAAGCTCAAGTCAGAACTTACAGTGTAAGAGGAGCTCAGATTTACCTGACTCATTGTAGTCCTGATTTTCTCTTGGATATTCATAAACAAAAACTCCAAAACAGGACTAACAAAAATAATCCCTTTGCCTATTGTTAGTAAGCTGAGCAACTACTACCATAATAAAAGTCTGGGACTATATTCAGAGCCATTTTAGCTAAATCAGCTACTTACCTGGCCTTGAATAGAGTCAGTCACTCAACAAGGTATTAGGTAATTACAGGATCCTATTAAAGAAAGGCAATTTAATTGCAATTAGTGTTAAAATAATTTATTTATGAAATGTCAGGGTATGCACTTGTATCTTATCATTCCTCTACATCCAGCCTGGCAATGTGTGTGTCCCATTAAGTTGTAAAATGTAAGGTGATTAACCTGCAGTTCCACTGGCAATCATGTTACCTGGCTTCATTCTGTTCATCTGTTTGGTAGAGCAGCCCTAAGCCCTTCTGGGCCATTTGTCTGTTGCTGTTTAAATTCTCTGTGGTCACCTGAAGGTTCTTATCACTGCCAATGAAGCAGGTGTGATCTGTGCTGAAAGCAATTGGTTTTCCTGAACATCTGGTGAGGGTCCAAAATTGAGCCACATCCTTTCAGTTCCCACTTGTTCTTTTCATTTGCCTCTTATACTTAGGAATTTGGGGCACTCAACCCTTGTCTCCATGTTCTAGACCAACAAAGTTTGGACCATCTTTACAAAGAAACTTGACAAAGCACACCATAGAAGACTTTGGAAACAAAATACTACTTAGCTCTCTGTATATCTTCTGGTGCGCTGATTGAATGAATGGGAAATTCAGTACAAGCCCATCTCCACTGCTGGTGCAATGACTGAAAGTAAAAATAAACACTGTATGGATTCCTTTCATTTACACCATGGGGGATGGAGTGCTGGAATATTCATATCCATGGCTCCGAAGTTCCCAATGACTCCAGGGATTTTGTGCAAGATGGCTGAGCTAGGATTTAAATCAAGATTCACTGAGCTCCAAACTTCCTGGAAAGAGCCTTTACTCCATGTGTCTCTGTAATGTCACCATTTCCAGAGGTGACTTTTGATTTTACAGAAACTAATTATCCTGTCTGAGGATTAAGCATCTTTCCTTTGTCCTCCTCCTTCCTCTTAATGATCTATTATTAACCATTAATTGATTGCTAAAGTCATCTACAGAGAGAGCAATCAGGAGCTAGAGGAAGACATAAGTCAACCTTTTGTTGAATGAGAGAGTGTGTGCTCTGCAGAATTGTTACCCTGCCATCGTAGGTGGGCAAGTGTGCAGACGCTGGCACGTCTGGATTCTATGTGACTCATCGGCCAGCTCACTCTGTCTTCTCTCTCTCTCATTTACTTTGTTGGACCAGACATAGTACATGGCTTTCCTAGAGATACTGAGTCTCACAATGATGCTTCTTCAGACATGATGCTCATGTTTTATTAAATGCATTTTGTGGGAAAATGCACTTTGTTCAGTTCTACAGTTTCTGAGTCAAACTGGGGCAGATTTGACTCAGACTCACCCCAAAACTTAGTTGCTTACTTTTATTTCAGTTTCAACAATAGACCACATGTATCAGAAATGAGAATTCATTGCCCCCTGTGTATATTAGAGATAAATGATTTGTTGCCTAATCCAGTTAGTGTTATTAAATTGTCTTTTGGTCAAGGAACACAGGGGAACTTGGTTTTGGCATTCCAGAATCAGCAGCAGGTTGAAGTGTACATTGGGATTGCCGTGCAGTCGAAAATAAAAGGCACTAAAGAAAGAACAAAGCACCTCTACTGCTCTGCCTGTCCTCTGGCCTGCACACCACCTCCCCTCAAAGGTGGAGAGTGTGCCCAGTCACTGGGTTTATTCATTCAATGTTCACTTAGAGCTCATATCCTGAAAGAAAATTATTGTGAAGAGACCCATTATCTGTGCCCTCAGAAGCCCCAGACTGAAGTTGGTTCTTTCATCACAAAAAATTACTGTCCAAGACTCAGGGATGCTGGTGACTGAGTGACTGAGCTCTCATTATACAGCCCTGGTTACTTCTTCAAAACTTTCTTGACCCTCTGGGAAGTGGGTTCCCTTCATCCCAGCACACTGCCCCCCTCAGCCAACTTTCAGGAATTACAGAATTGGGCGTTTTGTGGTTGCACTACCTCCTGTTTTCCTCCTCCACTGGTTTGTGAGGATACTCGAGGCTGGTGCTGTGCTCTGCATTCCTGGTCTCCTATCAGTGCCCAGGAGCATGGGCTTGTAAGCGGTTCATACTCAATATTGGTTATAAACAAAAAAATAAAGAGTTTGTAATTGGAGGGTAGGTTTGATTTTTAAATTAAAACTGATGTTTTGTCTAGAGTGCTAAATTCTTCTAGAGTGCTAAATTCCACAAGAACAGAGAGGTTTCTCTTGTAATTCAAGTTAAATGTATGTGAATATATAATAGGGAAATGTACCTTGCAATGATATAGGTGAACATTTCAGTTGACTGTAAAAGAGAAAGGAATAGGGACCTGTTGTTGGCAAGGCTTGGAAGATTGGTTGTATGCTGACCTCCTCCAGAAAGTTCTGGCACTGGTCCACCTGCAAAACTATGAGGACCACTTTTCAAACTAAAATTCCTTGGTTGTTTTCATCAAGGCCTGGGCAGGCAGTTCATTGCATCTTAAATTGGCTTAATTCTTGGCTTAGATTAATACCACTTTTCAGAAGTGCATTACCAGCATCACTTGGAAATTTTAATTTAGGTAGGACTTCTATGTAGAGGAAAACTTTTAACTGCTCTTGCATCTCACATGTCTTTTCATCAGTGTCTTGGTAAACAAGTGGCTGCTTTATTAGTTGATAACTTCAGTCACTCTTGGTCAATTGGCCCCACATCTATTAGGATCATTACAATGTCAGTGCATATAACAACTGAGGTACATTTTTCTTATTCCAGCAAATGTGTAATTATCAACCTTTTCAAAGACATAGGAGAATTAGACTTAAGTACTTTTTGATTGTTGAAAAGTGTTCTGCAGATGTGTGCTAGCTACATGATTTTACACTCTTTTTTTTTTTAACTAAGGGAAAATCTTCTGGGGTCAAATATGTTTATGTATATTTCTCTATTGTTCTCCAACTACTACAACACACACACACACACACACACACACACACACACACACACATACACATACATCTACCAGAAATGAAGTGAGGACAGAGTTTTAAGTAACTTGAGGAAGACAAAGCAATGTTGTCTTGGTTCTCTACTTACTTTATGAGTGATTCTTTGCTTATTTTGTTTTACTCATGGTAAAAACAGTTTAATGCAAAAGTATGAGGCTGCCATTAGCCCACTCTTCTTGCATTGTTTCTGCCGCATTTCCTGAGTCTGTGGCAGTACAAATGGTGGTGGTGAACCCAGAATGTGCAGCTGAATTATACTTGAGTCCTTTTCCTTTTTCATCTGACTGTGTGGTTTCTGTAAGCTACTCGGTAACTAATATGATATCTGTAACATGGGTTATGGGATATAAACTTACAGGTTTGAGATGGCTTATAGGCATGTAAGAGCTTTATAGAAATGACTGATGCAATAAGTGCTATATGGCTGTGACTGCTGAGAAGACTAACGGTATTTGAGTTGGCCCCTCCTTCCTTTTCTCCGAGTTTTGCTATAGAAGTGTGAGTATCATATGCAAAGCTTTATGCCTATATGGAATACAGGCATGAGCACTTTAGCATTCTCATAGTAAAACTAGAGTTGCATTTACAGTCATAGTAAAAAAGCAATAGTTCAATTTAAAAATCATTGAATAAGAATCACTTCTAGTTGTCATTCACTGGATTATAACTCATGCAAACTTTCTTTTTTGGGGGGGTCACTTTAATTTTTTTATTTTTAATTTATTTAAATATAAATTTCACATCTTTGTAATACCAGGGATTCACCCCCTCCCTCTCTACCATTCCCCATTTTTTCCCCTAGCCCCAAGTTGTGTGTTTCAGATTGATGCTTAGCTTGTTTTGACTTTTCCTCATGACTTCTGTTTACTTTTTTTCCTATATCCCATATATTAGTGAAACCATTTGGTGTTTGTTTTTTTCTTTTTGACTTGTTTCTGCTAATATGGTTTCTTCTAATTACATCCATGTTGTCATAAAATCAGCTAATTTGTCATTTTAATCTGATGAGTAATATTCCATTGTGTATATATACCACTTCTTTTTCATCCAGTTTTCTGTTTGGGGGCATTGAGGTTGCTTCCAATTTCTTTCATATGTAAACTTTCAAAGGTTTCTTCATCTTTGTTTTATAGACAGGGAGTTGGGTTCCAATAGGTTTAAGCAGTTGAGGTGCCAGGGTACGGTCTCACTGGTGTCCAAATTCAGTGCTCTGTCATACTTTTCTTCTGCTCATACTTTTCCTTCCATACCAAAGTTTCCACCCTAGGAAAAGTTCCTCTCAGTCCAGTAATGTATCAATGTCTTCTTTTTTCAAGATGTAATTGGAGAGAAGATAAAAGCTAATACTTTGGATTTGGGCCTTAGTTCAAATTATTTTTTTTTATTTCTCTATCATTCAAGATAGAAAAATGACAGAATCTCTGAAAGTCTCTGTTTCCTCAATCCTATAGCAAGGCAATGCTAGATCCTCGAAATACCAGTGGTGATATAATGATATAAAAGTAGAAGAAAAGGCAGATAACTATCATAAAGAGCAGCAAGGAAAGAATTACAGTCAGTACAGAAATAGGAAATGGCTACTAGAATTCTCTCTCTCTAAGGCCAGGATAATGTTGGTCAGTAGTAACATTGGTTATCCTGTTATAAAAGATAATAAATAACAAAGGAAAGTAAGAACAAATAATTTATATTTATTATATAAATTCATATTTATTTAATATTCATATAATATACTTATATTTATTATAAAGGATACTAAATACCAAAGGAAAATAAGATCAACTAATTAAAGGATGGGTAGAACTTCCCCAAATGAAAGTCTCAGTTCTTTTCCTGTTTCCTACATTCAAGCCAGCTTCCTCATCCTGAACTTTGAATAACAGGAAGGCTAAGCCTCCCAGCAAAGTTTCCACAGTACCACGGCCTGTGTGTGTAGTGATATACTCATAGCTGCTTCACAGGGGCTTGCTTCATTGATTCAGGTAACCACACATGGGGGATGAGGTTTATCTAGATATCTGAATTCAGGCCAACTCCCACATGTGCTCCTGGTGCTGTGGAATAAGAACCACAATAGTGGAAAATCCTTGTGATCACCAAATCTGTTGGTTTTCACCTCCAGTCAAGATAGAGAACATACACAAATCAGGCGAGGTGGCAGAGAAGAACACCATCTTGAAATGTTAAAGGATTCAGCAGTGGTGTCTCCATTATAAAAGTCAGATGTAATTTGAAAAATAAAAGGTAGACAACCACAAATTCAACCAAGTCACAGCTATGGTTCTATTGGATGTAGCATCTCTGTTAGAGCAGCTTAACATGAACTCATTATAGTTGTATTCAGGCTATTAATCTGGAGAATATATCATTTTCCAAGCCTGTCAGAAACTCCAAAAATGTTTTCATTCATGTGAAATGAACAATAGGATTAATTTATAGTCTCCCCCATGGGCTGTGTTAACTTGATTGCCCTCTGTCATAATATAGATCCCAGAGCCTGGGCCACCTGACCTTCCCCAGGGAAGTACACTGGTCCTCCGTCTTGAAATATGTGCCATCACTGAATGTTAAAGCAGTGACTGAATGTTAAAGCTGTATTGGGGGAACTTGTTACATTCAGGTGCTCCAGAGGGAGGGAAACAATCTCTGCAAGGACTATGGGATATTCCACAGCAGTAGCATTTTGAGTTTGGTCATTTTTATTGTACTAGGATCCTGCTCCAAATTAAGGACACTTTGCTACCTCCCTCATCTTCTTCAGAAAAGGAAGCAGAACAGAACACCTTGTAAGATTCACATGATTTTCCTGGCAGCAGATGTCACTCCTACTGAAGCTGCAGCCACTTATGAACCAGATGTCCAGAAGCTGCAAGCTGTGAGGGAGGTCATGACACAGAGAGAGGGAAAGACAGGTTCAAACACAGATGCCACAAGCACCACAGTACCCAGCAGCGACTGTAATTGGTGGTGTCTAGGGTGGATAACAAAATGGAGACTTAAAATATAGATTAAACTGTGACATGATTTACAGTATAGATTCCTAGAATTCTGGATCCAAATGATGCTGAGTGTGTTGCAGAAAGAACTCTGTCTATTCTGTAGCCACATAGGAAGGAGGAGACCAAGCTCCCCCAGAATCAGTTTACCATGGGTACCAAGCTCCCCCTGGATCAGATCCTGGATGGGCCCAAAGCCAGAACACCTGATTCCAAGCCAGCTACACTGGTGTCTCCCCCTCAGCCCTCTCCTGTGACAGCACTAGGAAGGATGCTCTTTATGACCCGCTGAGGCAGAGGTTCTGCTTCTTCCAAATTAAAACAAACTAATAAAATGCTTAACATAGTGACAGGTAAATAAGGAAAGTTCCATAAATGGTCCCATTGCTCCTATTGATTGTTCAGCCCATAGATTGGCTCTCTCAGTCTTCTTCAACATAAATTATTTTCTTACATTTTCCCCCTCAGCTATTAGGTTTCATTCTTCTCTCCACTGTATCATAACATATTGCTCAGTGACAGATGCTCTACAGAGTGTGCTTTGGAACCAATGGCTGACCAGAATTGAACCCAAAAATTATCTTGGGTCCTGGTGTAGACCAAGAAACCACATTGCTCAGAAACTTTATGCTCTCCTTCATTCCTCACTTACTTTGCTCATGTGACTTTGAGTTGTTCTAACTTTGCATTCATGGAGAAAATACCTTTTTTTTTTTTTTTCAAGTTATTTCTTTTAAAACCTGAAACATCCAACAATATTATCATTAGTATTATATTTCCTTTTCCAAGCAATAAAAATCCACTATTGCATGAAAGGAAGTTCTCTTTACATTCCAATTTGATTCTCTTTTTCATCTTTCAACAACTGGCTTTTAGTGAGACTTGCACTTCCTTCTGAGAGCCTTCAGTGGCCTTGTGTTCCTCCTGTGGTTTGGTCAGTATTGATTGGTCCATCAAAGCTTTTCAGAGATTTCTTGAATAGTGTGCTTGTCTGTCACAATGCAGGATGATCTGCTGAGAGAGTTGCAGTTTAACCACCAAGATAAAGAGCAATATGGTTAAGATCTGCACTCACACAATGCTTTTGCATCTTCTACAGACAAGCTTTCACTACTTAAAGGAGCTGGAAAACATTTCATGACATTCACAAAGAACTTTAGCAATTGTATTTAGAGACCCACTCCATCAACAACTTCTTTGGTTCACATGCATTGGTTACTCACGTACAACTTCTCTATGTTCATCCCCAAAGAGGTTTGAAGGATATGTTGATTTTATTGAAAATAATATCAGAAATTCCCCCAGCAATGGAAAATTGCCCAGAGGCTAAAGGATCCTATCCTTAGGGAAATGATAATAATAACAATCAAACTCATGGTCATGACACTTGTCACAGATGATCTTTATCAGGACCAACTGACCCCTGAGGTGTGCTAGGTCAGCAATTTCATTAACAGTTTTCTTAGTCAGTGAGTGATATCCCTCCTCCCCCCATATCTGTGATTATTATGCTGCATATTTAAAGAAAATAATTAGTTCCTACTTGTATCTCCTTCTAAAATCTCCCATTCTAAATTTCTATTGGTTCGTGTTTAACTTTGATAAATAGCTAGCCAACTTTTTGACTTCAGTTTCAGTCAAGTTTTAATGAATGTAATAGGCTGGAATCTCTCTTTTTTTGGCAAAGAAAACTTTGGGAATTATGAGCTTGACTAAGAAGATCATGTGTGTATTCATTGAACACCCCC
>PVHY01010646.1:0-51096 GCA_004024945.1 Uropsilus gracilis
AAAAAAAAAAAGAATCCTGTTTTCCTGTTTTATTATCATTACCACCATATCATACCTGGTACATGATCACTGCTAAATAAATATTTACTGATAAATTGATGAATGTCTACTCATGTACTCATGATAAGAATGGCTCAGGAAGGAGACATAGTTGAATACTGGGGACTTGGATACTTGTATTTGGGAATAATTGCACAACTGTCTGCAAAAGAATAATTTCAAAGTAGTTATCCAAATAACTATTTGATTGCTTAAACCAATGGATATAGGAGGTCACTTATAATACAAAACTCTCAGTGGACTTGCAAAAGACAGTGGTTTGATAAGGATTGTTCCAGTTTTTGCACCTACATGTTTCTTTTCCCCTTTAGTTAATTTTCTGTATTTTCTCCTTTTTCCATTTTGGCACAGGGGGATGTAATTTAAAAGACTAGAAAACAGAGCAGTTATCAATGAGTGAAATTATGGATAGAAGACTTCATCCCAAATTTTAAATTCCTTTCAAAAAGTCAGGGCTTTCTCGAGACAACTAGTCTGTGATAGCAGATGTTATATTCTCTGTCAGGATCAGTTGTATAGTTTGAGGAACACTTGTGGGAGTGCTTCAGAGAGAGATAGGTGTACTTAGGTTAACTGTTCCCTTTATAAGCTTTTCTTATGACCTGAGGTTTTAAAAAGATAAAAACAATATACTAGTTAAATTCCTTGGTATATAGAATTGCCATTCATTTATTCATTTATTTCATATATAATTATATTTCATTTTTATCGTATGAGTTCACATATACTTATATTAGTTTGCTGAGGCTGAATTAACAAAATAACACACTTCCATGGCTTGAGTAACAGAGATTTATTTTCTCATTATTCTGGAGTCTAAATGCCTGAAATCAAGATTATGTTATGTTTGGTATCTTCTAAAGCCTCTCTCCTTTGTAGCCATTCCAATTTGTATCATTGTTCTTAATACCTTAGTAGATCACAAACTGTCAAAAGAAAAATGACTAAATGATATAACTCTGACACCAGTGTTAGGACACCAATTCTAATGACACCAGTGGTAATAAGAGTCAAATAATCTTCGTTAGTCCTCAAAAGTTACTACACTTAATGTCTATTCTCAGAAACTAGAAAAATATAAATTAAAATTTGAATGGCCAAAAGATTCAATCTTTGAAAGCCCTGGATATTTTTTCTTAGAGATGATAAAATATTGGTTTTCTTTTTTTCCTTATATAGTTAAGAGCAAGGGCTCTGAAATCAGACAGATGTTGGTTCAGTGGATACAACAGTTGCAATTCATTTGAGAAATTTCAAATTAATTCTTAAAAGTCTTAGTTTCCTTGTCTATAAAAGAGACTAATACTAGTACATATTCCAAGTTGTAATAGAGTTACTGAGAATCACTTGTGACAAAATATGTAAGTCTTTCAACATAGGGCCTAACTCATAACAAATGTTCAATATACCTGAACATAAACAATACATCTTACAATAAAGAATTTTTAGTATTTTAGTATTTACAATCTTTTAGTATTTAAATTAGCATAATTGTCCTTGTAGGGAGCAGATATGAAGAGTATGCAGGTGGATCTGCAATGTGAAATTTCACCAGCCTTAGCCTCTGTGTCTCTGTTTCAAGTCCTACTTCCATTTGCTGTATAAATTACAAGCTAGTTACAAGGCAAGAACAGCCTTGGTGTAATAAACTGGAAGTCTGCACAGGCTGCTGAGGTGGTTTTTGTTCTCCTTATTGAAGAAGGAAATGTATTCAGCATCATCCCTTTTGTGCTTACATTTCCATATTGATTAAACCTCACCATTCCTGACTTCTTCAAATTGCTCTCTCATGCCTCATCTCCTTGTTTCCTGGCCATCTGTTTAATGTGTCTCCCGCTGGTCTGATGATCTAGGTTTCATTTTTCTTTGCATGTTTTTCACAATCAATCAACTAAAAATAAAAATGAAATATGAGCATCTATTGAGTGCTTTCTATATTTCTAATACTTTGCATGGTGTTATATAATTCACAACAACCCAATCAAATGGATGTCGTAGCTGTTTCTACTTGACAAAAGAAGAAACATCTCATAAGCATAAAACATCAGAAGGAAGAACTGATATTTGAACTACATGTCCACTGTTCTTACCATAAGTCTACTATTTCAGTGCTCATGTTAAGTGTTAAGTGATATGGAAAATCTGAACCAAATACAGCAAAGTCACTGCCCACAGAGAACTTATAATTTAGATCAGGATTCAAAATGACAAAGCCAGAAGATAATGAAAATGATTGCTGCTGTCCTTGGAAATGCCACAGTGGGGTGTCACAATAGGATAGATTGCAAAATGCATTTTTCTTGTCAAGTGAATGATTGCTACTTCTAGTCATGGAGGGAGTATGGCTAATGTTAGCTTCTGAATAGTTGAGAAACACATACCTGAGTCTTTGCATACAATATCTTTATTTGGAGATATTGCAAGCTAAACAAGAATGACAATAACAATGTGTGAACATATATAAGGATCTCAAAAGTAAAGGTTGTTATTATTCCCCAGAGATGACTGAAACTGACTTCTGCTTAAACAGATGTCATTTACAATGTTGAGGCTTTAAAAATCTATATGTGTTTCTCTGTGTTGGAGACTGCCTAATTTTTGTCTGTTGGCTACCTGATAAGGCTGATTTTATTTTACACAATTCAAATGAACAGTTTATGTTTGATTTACTCCTGGTTATCTGTATCGGGTATTTCAACCAACTCTTACCACTATTGGCATTTGTCAAAATAATGGATATACTGGATTCATGAGAAGACAATGATAGACTTGCTTCAGTCTAAAGGCTGTCATTAGAGGCTTAAATTTCCACATAAAAGGCACCCATTAGATGTAAAAATTGACAATCCAAAAGAGAAGGGGGAAAAAAAAACTAAGAGACAAATGGCTTCAGGAGTTTAGTTGGAAGATCAATTACTATGACTCAGAGAAGCAATGCGGTCTGGTTCTGAATATATGAAATGAATATGACTGAAGAAGAGAGAGAGATATTTCAGCTATGAAGAAAACAGACTGAGAGAAAGTTTAAAAGGAGAAACTAATTAGTACAATTCAAAGGAACCAAAATGAATATAGTCTGAAAAGATGGTTTCCTAAAAAGTTTTACTGATGATAAGGGCAAAGAGCATTGGATTATACTCAGTAGAAGTGGATATTTTCTAAGGATTTTTGATTCTATGAATATTTCTGATTCTTTGATATTCTTAAGTTTTTGGAACTGCTTCCTGTTCACAAGATGTTTACAGTTTAATATATGAGATAGCCATAAATCACAAAACCCCCACTTAATTGCATGGTTTTGGGTACCATTAAACCTTTATGAGGTTATGTAACAACAGGAAGATCTGGGAAAGTATGGAGAAACAGACAGCTCTATTGTGCAAGGTCACAAGGTCTTTGGGGGGTTCTGGTTCCCTTCTAAAGGTGGGTTGGGGGTCTCAATAGACCAGGTGGGGTTTCACTTATTATACAGTGTAGAATACATTTCCTTGGTGATATATATATATATTCTAATAAAAATGTAAGACTCCTTTTTTTTCATTTATTATTCTTTGATATAATTGCAGAGATAGTCAATGAAGAAGAGAAACCTTTTTTGTTTGAGAATAATTTTATATGTTAAACAAATTTATGGTACCATTATTATTATTTGTATTTTGAATTTTTAAAATTAAGATAACTTGTCCACTGTTTTGAAGAATGTAAGTAAAATAATTTAATTAGAAGTATCACAGTCTGTTTATACTGTTCTAGATACACTGGTGAATATTATAATATAAATGAGTTGTACATTCAGAAAAATAATGTACAATTAATCACAGACAATTCATTTTTAAATATAAATATAGGGCTAAACTCAGTAGAACAAGGAAAGCAATTATATAAATTCTTTTTTGGAAAACATTTATAATACAAGATAAAACAGAATGATAAGAAACTTTTCATTTTTGTATTGTGCAAGTTTGAGGAAGGGTACATTTTAATGATATGAGATGAAGATTTGTTACCTGAATTCTGTATTTTCTATAGTTTCATATTTTGGTTTCCAAAAAATATATGCCAGAAAATGTAGAGACAAACAGGTAACAAAAGTTTATTATATTAACAATTGAGTAAAAATAGTCCCAATTCAGGATTCTCTTGTAAATGTTATTAAAAGACACAGCTAAGTTTGAATACATCTAAGACTCTTCCTCTTGCTTTGTACTTAGGATTTATGAGTTCAGATACCAAGGAAAGAACTCCTTTGATTAAGTAACACAGTACAAAGTTTAAACAGAAAGAATAAATATTAAAGGTCCTGCAGACTTATTGGCCAGTATGTTCACTGTGTGGAGGAAAGAAATACAGAAAATGTAGTTTGCATGTTTTTATTCAGTCTTCAAGATGCCTTCAGTGGCCTAGTAAATGGTTAAATTTTCCTCAGTATTTCCTTATTGTCCCTAGAGATATCTGAATGTCACTCTAGTATATCTTTGATGAACATCATTGTTTTTTCATGATGATTATTGCGTTTTGCAATGATAGGGATAGTGTTTTTCCCCAAGGAAAGAAGAAAGATACTGCATATACTTGAATGAACAGATTAGAGAGTGATTAAAGTATTATAAGTAGGGATGGGCAAAAGAATCAGTGGCGAGTATCATCTGCCATAAACGTCTGTTGTCTATGACTAAGTGCTAAGATAAAAGCATGTCATGAGAGGATCAATGGAATTTAGAGTCTAATGAAGCTCATCTTAATTTTTCTTAAATTTGGAGATATTAGCTATGAAGTATGCTTTACAAATCATTCCAAAATAGCATTTTGTTAGGCAATTCATATGTATATTTATCTAGCATTTCACATGTTACAATTTTCATATCAAGACTGTATACTTGTACTAGGTTCCTTAGTCTCCTAAGCATATGTTACTGCAGAAGTTGTGTTATACTGTGCTCTCATCTCTCTGACAGCTGATAAAGAAGAACATCCAAAAACTGAGTTCCACTTAATTCCAATTATTGAGCTTGGAACTAAAAAGTCTCTTCCCTTATTTGTTTTCATTTCATGTCTTCATGAATCAAAACTCATTACCTTAAAGGAAGATCATAGGCCAAATGATCAGATATTAATGGAATTACTTCATTTAAATTTTTTTATTATTATTATTATTATTTTTCGAGACTAGGTCTCGCTATTTTGCCCAGGGAACTGCAGGTTCACATTGTCTGAGGTACTATGAACTCAAGTGATCACCAGCTTCACTTTCCCAAGTAGCTGGGATTACATGTGCATGCCACCATCCAGCTATTTTTTGGGGACTAGCTCTCACTATGTTGTTCCAGGAATGTGTCTATCCTGCTAACTCAAGTAATTCCTACTCTCTCCATAGACTGTGATTATAGTCTTGAAATGAAGAAGTTATTACTGATAATAAAACTATTGGGAAGTTATATACTTTAGGTCTAAATTATCTTACTTGACAATTTATTTGGCTATACTTTGGATTTACATTTAATTACCTGTCATTTTTTTGATTTCTTAGAGTTTTGTTTGATTGGGAGTTTGGTTAAAAGTATAGCCGTTATTTTTTCAACCTATCGTCATCAATTCCATAGAGAAACAAAATAAGGAAATATACAATTTATTTTGGATGACAGTATGCCCATTTTTCCACTAAGGACAGAATTTGAAGTTTATCCTTAGTTAAACTCAATGAAGTTTGTATTTTTACTGATTTACTCTACAAATAAGAAAACTATATTAAAAGAGGTTATACAACTTTTTCAAGACCATGTGGCTACAAGTAGAAAGCTAGTACAATCCTTGTTTGGACCTCAGCACACTGTTGTTTGTACCATCCAATACCGTGTTGGTCTACCATACATGAACACTCTCAGAAACATTGAGGAAAGTTTTTAATATAGCATGTATATTAATTGGCAAAGTTTTAAATAGAAACCTTAGAGTTTATGCTCCTTAAGGCAGGATCATAAATATAGTCTTTAGATATAAGATGCTAACTAAGCAAAGAGATTTTCACACTCCTACTTCTCTGCTTATTTTATAGATTTGTATCATATTTGGTCATGATTTATTAGTTAATGCTTATATTCACTATCTAATTTGAGGTAAAATGAACACTATTAACTGTAATAGAAACATAAAATAGCTAAAACACCCTCAAAAATATTTTACAATATATGGAAAATGCATATCAGTGCTGAAATGTGGCTAAATCTACTAAACAACTTGAAAGGCCCAGACACAATAATTAATATATAAACAATTGTGAGAATATATTGGTTTCAATATAATAATCAATCAGAAGATTATCTGATTGATTATTTTTAACAGTAATTCCATCCATCTACCTGTAAATGGCCTAATTTCTGTGAATTTTTGTTGGAGGCAGTATGCTGAGACCGGCCAGGACTCATGCTGGGAATGAAGAAAACCTCATTTCACTCTTATCTGTCTTCAGAACACTTAAGACAGAATGGCATGATTGACCTCTGGTGGGCAGCAGTGTCTTAATTCCTCCAATATTAACCCTAAGTGGCATTCCTCGAAAGATAACAGCAAGCTAATAAGTGAATGCCAGGTATCCGACAGGAACTAATGTTTTACCTAATGTGATTTTGCACAAACCACTTCATTCCCTTGTTTGACTAGCTATAAGCCCTTGATTTTACTCTTTAAATAGGCTGGTAGATGTCATAAATGGGGCTGGATGATATACTTTATTTAGTCTCAGCCTCTTTGGCTTAGTCAATCTCTCTTGTCTTTCCTCCTGCCGTAGAGCCAACTCTTTACAAATTTTGGTTTCCATTTGGTAGGAAACACATTAGAAACAGTGAAAAGTATATTGATGTGAACTTTCTTATGAATATTGAGTCTTCACAACATGAACATTTTTATGCATATTGAGTCTTTACAAATATTGTAAGCTATTACAGTTACAGCAATAGTAATCTATTAGAAGGAATAGCATGTGGATAACATTTGGTAAGTATAAAAATATTTATACTTAACATTAATCAAGTTACAACCATATTCAAGCTACTTTTTTTCTTGTGTGATTTTGTTTTGATCCTATGGCATAGTGCCATTATCTTAATTTAGGTGAACATGTAAATTGAGGAAGACAAAATACTTTCACCAATGTCAAAAACCCTATAGTTAAAGAGACTCCGAAATTAATGCTCTTTTAATATGCTACTCACTAACTTTATTTTATCTTCACAGCAATCATGAGTGGTATTACTATTTTGATATTTATATGTGCATATGTAGTCATAAGCCTCCAAAGAAAGACTGAATAGTATGTATATGTATGTCCACATCTATATTTATATTTATCTATCAAGCTATAATTTATCTACCTATCTCTAATACCTGTCATATTTCTATGAAAGAGAAAGAAGATAGAGAAAAAGACATTAAGGGAAAAGTGAGATAAAGAAACTTTATTTTGGGGAGCTTAGTTTTTTCACTTAATATTATATTGCTAAAATTCACTGTTCAAAACTTTTGCTTTGACTAGTGTATAGTGTTCCACTGTGAACATATCCTAATTTGTTTAGTCATTGATAGCATTGATACCCTGATGAATATTTCAGTTATTCACAGGCTTTGCCACTGTGAACAGTACTATCCCCAACACTTTAGAACATTACCTTTATTGTTCATGTGTGTGAGTTTTGCTTGGGTGTAAACTGTGTGTTTGTGTGTACTTCCTCCACTTATGTTGACTCATATTTATCGTGTGAGTAGGGATCTTCTTCTACACATTCCTTCTACTATCCAGTGTTTCAATTCTAAAATTTTGAACTGACTTAACATGACACCTTGTCTTAAACCTAAACTCCACATATGCATGGATCTGTTCATGGACATTCTCTTCAACTCTATTGGTTAGTCTGAATATTGGTTTGTTAATGCTATACTTTTGTCATTATCATTTTTTAAATAAATTCTAATGTTGATTTTATGTATATACATATGTAGATATACATACAGTCATATGTATATTTATAGTAGTGCCTTCTATATGCGTATATTTACAGTAGTGCATTTTTTAGGTCTTATTATTTTTAAATAAAGTTTGTATTTTTTCATAGAAATCTTACGTAACTTTTGATAGATTTGTAGACAGTAGATATTATTTAGTACTAATGTATACGATATCTTCTTTTTCAACAGTTTTCTAGTTTTTAGTCATTGAGATACAAAAAGGCAGTTGACTTTCATATTTTCTTTTTATATCCAGTCCACATTTATAATTTACCTGTTGTATATTTTAGGATTTTCATGTATAGGGCTGTCTTCATCTCTAAAAATAACACTTTTATTTCTTTGTTTCTAATTGGTATGCCACTAATTTCTTTGTTCTTTTTACATTGTACTGGCTAAGACTTCCAGCAAAAGTTTAAATGGAAATGTAGTAGTTGATATCTTGATCTTATTCTCAGTTTAAAACAAATGCTTCTAACATTTGCCCATCAGTATAGTGTTTGCTCGTAGTTTTTGTTGTTGTTGCTGTGTTCAATAATTATTTGAAAATCTGTAATGTAATTCACATTAATAGACAAAAAAGCAAAAAGGCATTTTAATATGATTCAATACTTATTATTAATTTGGAAAACTTGCTGTTAGGAACTAGAGGCATTTGAAAACTTTCTAAATCTGATAAAAAGTACATTATTAAGAGTTTTCTAGAGAAACAGTATAATAAAATATGTATATATAGAGAAAATATTTACTTTTTTAAGAAATTAGCTCATGAAATTATGGCAACTGGTACATAAAAAAATCTGCATGATGGGCTATGGGCTGGGTACCTAGACAATCTGATGTTGCAGATGAATATAAAGGCAGTTTGATGGAGAATCATTTTACTGAGAGGACACTTGTCTTCTTGTTCATTCAGATCTTCAACCAAAGGGATGAATTCACCCACATATGGAGAGTTATGTTTTATTTACAGCCTACTAATTTAATTGATAATATCATTTAAAACATTCTCCACAATAACACTCAAAACAAGTTTAACCAAATATTTGGATATCTTTTTGTCTAAGCAAGTTATCACCTAGAATTAACAATTGCAAAAAAATATCACTGAAGCATAAAAGAGAAAAAGAGACTTTAACAATTGGTTCTCCTGATTGTGAAGACAGATTTTCAAGCCTGACATCTGAAAAAGACAAACAGACTGAAAGTTGATATTAAAGTCTCATGTTTTAGGACTGGAAACACAGGTAGGTTTATTATTCTGTGCTCTAGTACCAGCATTCTTTATTATTATAAGGAGTACTCTATTTTACTTAAAGTCAATTGGTTGTCAATACTGATTAACACTGAAAAAGTAACTTTACAGCAACATTTAGGCTAGTATATTACCAGACAGCTGGTCACTATAACCTAGATCAGTTGGCAAGTATAAATAGCCAATACAATATCTGAAATCTCAAATCTCTGAGTTAAAAACTCAGATAGGCAATTTCTAAGATGCTGATCCAATGATCCTGATTCCTTTTATTCACATGGTTGCATGGTTTCATCCATTTTGAGAGAGGGAAAGAACTGATTACTTCTTTTAACAAAACACTAAAAATATGGGATGCCACTTTAGATATGAGGTTACAAAAAGACTATGCTTCCTATGTTGGATGTTTTATCTTAATTTATTTTTGAGGAAGTCAGTTTTTAAGTTGTCACTTGTCAACATATATATGTATATATGTGTATATATATATATACACACACATACATACATATATATGTATATGTATATATATGTATATGTATATATATATATATATGTGTTGCCGCCAATAAATGTGTGTTGAAGACCTGAGACTTAATCCATGAGTCTTCCTCTGTTAAGGCCTTGGGATAACTGCAGATGTGGTAGATAATTTGATTGCAATCTAAGTGAGATCCTGAGTCAGAGGCATTTATTTCAGCTACACTTGGGTCCCTGAACCACAGAAATAATGAGATAATGAAGTTTATTGTTTTAAACTGCTTAATTTGGAGATAATTTACCCCATAGGCCCTGATAACTAATATATAAACCAGCATTACCTTGCTGTATATTAGACATCTGTGAATTGGATTCTTCCTTTTTTCCATTAGAATTTTAGTAAAAGTTTATTGCTGGATATGAAAATGTCATTGAGAGAGAATAAAGAACATCTTGCCTTGTTTGACTTTAACTAGTAATTGCTAAGTTCAGGACAATTGGAAGTCACACAATGAGTACTTTTTTAAGTATAGAAATAAGAGCCACCAAGATTAATAATAAAGAGGTGGTTAATAACCTTTTACATATCAACTCATGCTTATTTCTGTTCATTTTTTTCTACTCTATTAAAGTAATCTGATCGAAAATACAATCAGAAATCACAATAAGCTCCTTATTAATTTTAACTTTTCTTTATTTAGCAATTTTTCCATGTATGACATAAATTAACCAGACAATATTCAATTAGATTACTTTTCACAACAATATGGTTTTTTCAAAGGGTGAACATTTCATTAAAGACTACTCTTGTCTCAGGCTCCCTCTGAGTTCATTTATATGAGCAAAATTTAAGAAAACTATCATTTTTTAAAATCTATTTTAGAAACCACTTGGTGTGATCTGGATGTGCAAAGCTGTAGCTTTCAATTTCAGCAATAACCCATAGATGGAGCTACCAGATTTGGAAAACAAAAAATTCAATTTTAACTGCATTTGTATGGGATGTATAGGGTTTTAAAATGACTACACTTCTAGATTATCTCTAATTTATTATATGGGACACACCAAACTTTTAAGTTTCTTATAACTATGCAAGAAAAGTAGTAAATCTACAATAAAGGATTTCAGAATTTTTTAGCAAACCCAACCAATTCTGTTAATATGCCATTTTCCTTTTGTTAGTAGAAGTGGTTGAATGAATGTCAATGATTCCAGAAAATTCCATGATTTCAAGTAGATGAGATGCCACTGGAATTTGGTGTTGTGACACAGTCGTATGTCAAGGTTATTGTAAGGTATACCATGAATTTACTTGCCCTTTACTATGGTAGAGTTAGCATCTATACATGACTTATTTCTTTTAAAATAAATATTTAGAATAGTTTTATAATATTTCTTTATTAGTAGTAAATTTGCTGCAATTTTTAGAGATAAAGATAAATACATACAATTAGATCCGGAATTCCATGTCATTTTTTGCCGATATTATCTATTTCCACAGTTATACTATTTTGTATATGAGTATGATAAGCAACCATGTTCACTAACATTATTTTGTAAATGCTAATTGAGTATATACTATATTATATATATATATTTTTAGGTGTGGGAAATGCAATCATGAGCAAGATAAGCAGGTCTTTGATTCTCATGGAAATTACTTTCTTGAAGAAGGAACCTGACAACTGAGCAAATTAATAAAAACATCATTTCAGTTGGTGACTTGGTATTAGGTTCCTTTTGCTGCTGTCAAGTGTGCAACAAATTCTTGGTTCAGTTTTACTCTGAGTGCCTGGTGGTTGTGCTCATAAGGCTTGTGCCTCTGCCCTCTGAATAATGCATACTCTCGCAGGAAGAGTAGCAAGTGTTAGTAGACTAGTAATTTTATCACCCTGTTTAATCTCTATAGAACTATAGGAATTCAAAAATTATAATTTATACAAAAATCAGCATTTCTATTGGTATAATACTCCACTAGATAAGGCATAAGTATTTCTTACATAGTCATCTTTCACTGCTTTCTATTTAGGTAGTTGAGCATCCATGAATTACAAATCTAAGAGCTACATAGAGCTATTTTTGTGATTGGCTATTCAAACCTTTCATCTTTTCAACTCACTGTCAAAACGTTGAGGGGTGAAGTCTTTTGACTAACACAACAGTCAGTGTAATCACCTAAGGTGGGGCTTGCTATAATTGGGGAACAGAAGAGTCAGTGATATTGGAGCAGAAAGGAGTTGCAATTAGGTCATGTAGGACCTTGTTATTCAAAGAATGAATTGAAGTTTTATTCTAATTCAACAAAATAAACTTCATTATACAGTTTTAAACAAGATAATGCCATGGTCTTATGTACGATTTCAAATATATGTTCTTATTGTATGGAGAGTACATTGAAACACATGAACATGAGATGAAATGATAGCTATGATAAGAAATCATAGTGTTTTTAAAGCTAAGAAAGCTGTATGGATGTTCAGATTTATAATTCATTTAAGAGGTAGCACGATCAGAATTTACTGATACTGAGTGGAGAATGAAAGTAAAAAGATTAAATGAAACATTTGTGTCTGAATTTTCAGTGCTTTTTAATGAAGGAGAGATTAATGAGGAAAGGATACTTTAGGTGCTGGAAATCAAGTGCTATTCAAGTAGCAATATCAACATTCAGATTGGATATTTGGTATAGAACAATAAAAAGGTAAGGAATGGAGTGATTCTTTTAAAATTTTGATCAGATTTAGAACTTTCCTTGATGAGAATCTTCCAAAGGATAATTTTGTATTTGAAATCTTTATAACTACACCAATGGCTTTTATAATATAGTCTCTATTACCTCTCCAATTTTGTTTTATGACATTCCTTATTTTTCCTAGATGTCCTTGCCATAGTGATTGGAGTCAACTGAATGTCCTCTCAATTAATTTAGTATCTACTCATATATTACTTTATCATAGGGCCTTTCACTCGTCTTTTTGCTAAAATGGCACTTTGCTTTCATTTGCTATCTTTAATATTGATTTAATTTCTTCATGCATTTATCTTCCTTATTGTGTGTGTGTATAGGTATGTGTATATATGCATTTATGCACTTGTCTATATTCCAGGATGTAGACCCCATTACAGTAAGATTTCTTTTTTTACTGCTATGTAATGTACTTAATGTCTAGAATAGAACTTGGCATGAGAATTTAATTATTTGTTAGAATTCATAAATTTTAAAGTGGAAAGACTTAGAGTGATGTACCATATAGCAAAAGGAAAGACAAAAATGACATTATTAACTCAATAAAGAGAAAAAAATGCATTTGACAAGATCTTACATCTTGGTATGATAAAAACCCTCAGCATAGTAGACATAGAAGAAATTTATCTCAACATAATACAGCAAAACCGGAGTCAACAAGATACTCAGTGATAAAAGCTAAAAGCCTTTCTTTTAAGAACAAGAGGACTAGGATGCAGTTTCTCATGAATGCAATAATGAAGATCTTAGTGAAAAAAAAAAAGACAAGAAAATAATATGAAAACTATCGAGGTGGAAAGCAATAGTAAAACTACCAGTATTTTCAGATAACATGATAATATAAAAAACTTGTAGAAATAATATGGTAAAGTTACAAGTTTAAATATTACCATGTAGACTTTCCTGAAAATAGATTTATCATATGATACAGCAATTAAGGATATGTACTCAGAATAAATGAAATCAGCATCTTGGAGAGATATTTGGATTCCTATTTTATTACAATATTACTTAAAATAGATATACTATGGAAGCAGCCTAAGTATCTAACAATGGATGTGTAGATAGAAAAAAAACATGATGCAAACATTCACAGACACACAAATAAATTTTAGCTATAAAAATACATATAGAATACAACATAATGTTCTTATCACTAAAAACAAAAATAGTTCCTATGTGAGATAATGGAAATATTAACTAATTTTAGAGTGGAAACTATTTTTCAAAATATACATGGATCATCAAATTGTAGGCCTAAATTTACAAAGCATCATCTGGCAGTTTTATCTTCATAACATTATAAGATGCACTGATAAGGCCTTGATATAGTTAAAACCCCCTAGGGTAGAGAACAGATTTACAAAGTGAAGAGGCAGTAAAATGGTAAGGAGAATAGATTGGAGGAGACAGCCAACAGTGAGAAGACACTCTTAGACAAATGAGCATGGGCTAGCTGCCCAACACAAAGTTAGGACTGAAAGCCTACCAGCATGGTTTGCTGTGCCCCAGGAACATAGGTCCTTATCCAGGAAAAGGACACTGCCACAGAAAATGAAGAGACCAATGGACTTAATATAGATCAACAAACAACAGGGAGAGAGGGATTTGAGGGAACAGAGAGGGCACTGGTGGTGGTGGTGGTGGTGGTGAAAGAAAGCATTTCAACAACCATTTACCAATGTAAGAAATTTAAAGAATAAATAAAAAATTTTAAAAATATATGTTTTCATTTCCATATGCTTTCTTCTTGGAGAAATTCTAACTAGAACAACAGTTCATGGTTACTATCAGAAAGCACTTACTCTGTGCTAAGTTTTGCACTTTCATATATTTCTTTTAATCTCCTTGTCATTGCTAATATGCTTAGCTTTCAGATAAAGAAAATGAGACTTATAAAAGCATCCTCTAAATACTTTCCAATTAAAGACAAGGTATTTGCATGAATTGGATATTTGTTTCAATGTGGTATGTTTGTGAACTTCTCCTCCTACTGTCCCAATTCTTCCTCTTGGCCTTTGATTGGAATTTAGTCAAGTTTTTTAAACATTGAGTGTTTGCTTTGTGCTAGACAATGCATTATTAGTGGTAAGCATATGAAAGAGAATAAGTCTACAAGTCTCTATCAGACTGAGTTATAGCTGAGGGAAAGAAATGTTATGACTATCATAATATGAACAGTAGCAGTATACAGCTACAGTTGTGATAAATTTTGTTGCATCTTATAACAAATGTTAATGAAGTGCAAAGATGGAACACCTAATACAGTCTGTAGGGATGGGGAAAGTTTGAAAAAGTCAAGACGACATTGTGCCTTGTCTGAGTTTTCAAAGATAGAGATGAATTCATAAAAGTCTAATTCCAGGTATTATAGGCAAGAATTTCTCTAAGAAATCCAGTTGCATTACTTCAAATTTTGCATAAATTCAGCAATATTTCTCTTGCTTCTGCTTGAATGTCCTAAGCAAAGGTACTAAAGCACTTGATACATTCTGTCATGCAAGGCAGAACATGAATTGTGCACCCAAGGAAGACAAAGCTGAATGTAGATGGGGAAATTGTGCTTAGTGTCAGGAAATCATCAGACTGGAAGCATGAGAAGAAGAATTAAGCTGTTGAACAAATCTGATGAAATTGTTCATAAGTAATTTGTGTCTATTTTGATTGTATGTTATATGACTTAAGGAGTGCTTAAAATATAAAGGTCAAGGCAGAAAGAAAGCTAGTTTGGTGCTTTATTTAAATCATATAATCTGCCCAGGAAAATTAAAATATGGCATGGAACATTTTTTGTGACTAGTAAAATGAGATTGAAGAATATTTTTTGTTCCTATTCTTGAACTCTTCAAAAGAAACCAAGTGACTGGTTTAGAACTAAGACAGCAGACCTAACATCAATTAATATACCTTGTGCTAAGGAATTCTCCTGGTAGGCAATACCAAGATGCTTCAGAGACTAGTTTTGGATGATAAGATGCAGATGGCAACAGGAGCATATGTCTTCCCAGATACAAAAGATATTAAAGAGACCAGGAGAGAATAAGCAGCATGCTTGAGTCTCTCTATTTAGGAATTATCAAAGGATATATGTTTCTGAATTTCATATAATTGAACAACTTGAATTTTTAAGGGTGAGGAACTGAAGCATTAATTCTGATCCAACTAGATGTTATATATATACAGATATTTTTGTATATTAGATAAAATCTTGAGATCATTCCAAGGCTAGTTATGTCCTAATGACAAGAATGACATACAAAAAGACTGAGTGCCTGATTAAAAGCTCAGAATTGAAAACATGAATCTACTAATGTGAACCTACCTCTGAATAACACACTTTACCTGCTAGACTATATTTTCTGCTTGAATTATAAATCCTCATTAAAAGGCATTATAAATTCACGCATTGAAAGTGGGGAAAGTGGGTATAGAAATTTGAAAGTGGCTGGGACATAATGACAATTGTTTTCTGTTCTGGTTCTCTCACTGACCCAGCTGTCAGTGATAAGATATCACCCCTCTCTGTGCTTCCGTTTAAATGAGGATTTTCAATGGAAAGCAGTGTGGAGGACCCTCAAACTAATGAAAACGAAACTACCATTTGACCCAGCAATTGCTCTTCTAGGAATCTGCCCAAAGGAGGCCTCAATGAGGGTACAAAGGGACACCTGTGCTTGGATGTTTACTGCAGTACTATTTATAATTGCGAGGACATGGAAACAACCCAAATGTCCCAAAACAGACAAATGGATGAAAAAGATGGGGCCTATATATATATGTATACAATGGAATATTACTCATCAATTAAAAATGACAAATTTGATGATTTTATGATAAACATGGATGTACCTAGAAGAAATCATATTAGCAGAAAAAAGTCGGAAAAAAAAAGACAGAAACCAAATAGTTGCACTAATATACGGACAACTAAATGAAAATACACAACTGGGAGGTGGGGGGACCAGCTGGAGTGACCAGTGAGGAGAGGTGGTTGGAGACCCCCAGGGATTGCAATGATGTGAAATATATGTATATATAAATAAATTATTTAAAATAAAAAATTAGTGAGGATTTTCAACAAGAAAAATTGTCAAGACTTCTGTTACTTCTTTTACTGACATTCCAGATTTTGGTTGCAGATTTGTTAAACTGGTAAACAGCTAAATTTTGCTTAAAGTGAGGTTATTTTCATCTTATCCAAGTCCATTCCTTCCTTCAGGTATCCACACACTGCTACACCTGGATGCTCTCAGTGTCTGTTAACTGCACCTCTCCAGCCACTTTTTATAACCCCTCCTTTCTTCATCCTTCACCATGGATTAGAACAAACCTCATACTGTTCCTGGGATTAAATAAAGTGATGTTTAAGATGGGTTTATATTCAAATCTGGTACACACATATTATTCAGTAATCGTTATATTATGACTATTATTGTGATTATTACTCTTTCTCTGAAATTATTCAAAATCATCTGTCCTCTTCTGGTCAAAAACTTGGCCATCTTGTATTATCTTTGTCAATTAGACCTTAATATATACTTGGCAATTAATAATAATGTAGTTGATAAAAGAGAACTACTCCTCTGAGGAAATATATTCACATTTTTGATAACATCTTCTAATGACTAAATACAAAACTCAGTGAAAGAGATCAAAACACAAATGAAAGCTGAGAGAGGCACTGTGAGTTTATAATTATATGGTTTTTATGTATAAATTACATTTTCATGCATAATTTCTTTAAATTTGATTTATACTTTTTAGCACCTTTCATTTGAATTGGAAGGCTAAACAATCTTTATAAATGGTAAAGTTTGAAAAGTTCCTTCTAGTGAATTTTAGCAAATTGCTAGTCAATAAATTAGGAACTATTTCTGATGAAATATTGAGTAATTTCTGTTTTTTGCACTCAATCATTGATTCATTTAAACAGATAAATTTGTGCCTCACTTGTCTGTGAATCCTTATCTTTCTGTCAGTCAGTCTGTCTCTTTCTCTGTCTATCTATCATCTGTCTGTCTGTCTGTCTGCCTGCCTGTCTGTCTGTCTGTCATCTATTTATCATCATCTAAAGTCAGTTTAGCAAGAAATTTTTTAAGAGCAATGCAGTTTTCACCTAATATTGTTCTTGTGTCCTCTTGTTCCTGTATAAATGTTTTACATAGCTTGGATTTTAATAACTTTCAGTTATATATTCAGTTACATATTATGCATATATATTCATTTATATATTATGCAAGTATTTTTGCCAATCATTGTAGTGTCTATTTAAAATATTATATATTTTTTTGCTGTGTAGAACTTTTTAACTTGAGGTAATTCCAATTGCTTATTTCCTCTCTTAACATTTACTAATAAATAATAAAATAAGTTTTTTCTTCATAAGTAGAATATCTGTGTTTGAGAGAAACATAATTTTTGTATTTTTACACACATGAATCATTCAGCACAATGATACACATTCTTGTATCATCATTTTCTGTGGCATTAAGTTTTTTTAAATTTATGCTTTGATTTCCTCTTTTATCCAAATCACTATTAAACATTTGTCAGTTTATTTTTAAATTATTGAAGGCACAGTGTGGTTATTGCCCAATGGTATGTGATTCCAGACATAGTACTTTGAATATCTGCCGCAAAATCTTGAAGAGGCCTGGGTTCAGAGGGAAAGATTAAGTACCCACAAAAAATAAAAAGTCATACACAATATTTGGCCAGGCAATTTAGAGAGAATAACTCTGGGATTCTTCAAGGAAAAGGCAGTCTAACATTGATAATGTACCAGCTTATTATGGTATGGCATAAGATGTATATATTTTGTGAATATGTTTACATGTATATATCTATATATATGTATATAATTTAAATCAGACAATTGAAAAAAGAAAAGAAAAAATATAGTCTGCAAGCAGTCTCTGAATTCTGGAGTCTATAAAATAACCACTCACAGGAATAATATTGGAGGGCAGCCAGAATCTGTGAATTAGTTTGTTAAGGACATGAAAAAGATCCATCTTCAGAAAAGTGTGGAGCCTTTCATCCAATTAATTTGGCAATTTTAGAGCATTTCTGTCACCATACAAAGCACTTCCAGGTTCTGTTAAAATGAAATGTCCTGGAAAAGGTCATATTTTAGTTGGCATACAAAACAAAATATGAGGAAATACAGGCCGGGAATGCTGTACACCAGTTCTTGGATGAATTGTGCAATGAATAGTTTGTCAAGTGTCTAGAGTGTTTCAGGGTCAAGGTAATATCATTCTTTATTGTTTGAATTAATTTGAATATCTTTGTAAGCAGAGAGAAAGAGCCCAGTATGTTTTTAAAAGGGAAATTTCTTTTAAAAAGAAGATTGTAGATAATCCGAGAGATGCTAGAAAAGCAGTGTCCAAAGAATGGAATTGATAATGACTTGCTTGTCACTGACTTGAGAGAAGGAAATAGGAGTGTAGTGGATATAAACATTGAATCATACATATTTTACATATTTAAAGCAAAATAATTTAGAAGAGAAAGTAAAACAATTACAAAAGCTGAAAAATTGAACCTAAAGCAGAGCATAATGATAAATTGAATGAACTCTTTCAAATAAGTCTAAAACATACATTTTGAATATTGTAAATATAAATATAATTGCAAAAATACCTTAAGCTGTCTTTCAAAAATTTTATTGCTGAAAATAATCAATAAACAATAAATTACTTTATTGGCATGTAAGCTACCAAGGTATTGACACTATTTAAAAAGAAAGATATGAAAGGATTTATGAAAACTTTTCATAATCTAACATTTGACTTGAAATTAAGCTGGATTCATTATTTTTCTCT
Organism: Uropsilus gracilis; assembly: GCA_004024945.1. Classification (NCBI taxonomy): domain Eukaryota; kingdom Metazoa; phylum Chordata; class Mammalia; order Eulipotyphla; family Talpidae; genus Uropsilus; species Uropsilus gracilis. Next base: position 19,367 of record PVHY01010646.1, read on the forward strand.
TAACATGTTTATTTCTTACTATTTTCCTGCTAAAATGAGACATAATTTCTATCATACAAAAGACTCTACTTTAGATTTATCTTTGTGCTGACATATTTCAAAAACTAAATGACAAATTGGTAAATTTCAGTTGTGTAAAAAAATATAAGTGTGTGTGTGAAGATAGTTGAAATAAAGTTGAAATATGCTATCCAATTCAACAGGAAAGGAAAATGGACAAAACTAAACAGGAATTAAGGGAAGAGTAAAAATTCAGAAATTAAGGGAAGAGTAAAAATTCAGAAGTTTCAATGAAGTTAAAATACAGGACAAGGGAAAATGAAGGCATGAGATGCTTAGGAAGTCAGTCTGAGGGTAGACTATTGTTACAGGTTCTTTTATTTAATGTCTATTTTTATTTCTTTTTAATAATTTATATATATATATTTCACATAATTGTGATCCCTGAAGGTCACCCACCACCTCCCTTCCCTGGTCACTCCAGCTGGTCCCCTCATGCAGTTATGTGCTTTTGTTTGGTTGTCCATATATTAGTGAAACCATTTGGTTTCTGTCTTTTTCCTTCTGACTTGTTTCTGTCAATATGATTTCTTCTAGGTTCATGCATGTTACCAAGAAATCATCAAATTTGTTATTTTTAATTGATGTGTAATATTCCATTGTGTATATATACCACATACAAATTCTTTTTAAGGGAGAACAAATTTGTATATGATGTTGGTTATGTGCAAATTGTGTCCCTCTATATTAGGGGTTAAAGTTCAAAGGAGGTAAAGATAATAAAGTGATAAGGATTAGACTGCAGTTCTTATGACACATTCACAAGAAGTTTGAAATTTTCAAGAATGATAGGAGATGTACCCTAGTATTTAAAAGACTACATTGAGTAAAGGATAGTTCTGAAGACAGAAGTTGATGGTGGTGAGGACAGGAAGAGTTAAAATCTTATTATTTAAATAATAATGCATTTTTGATTGAAAGATACAATAACAATGATATAGAAATATCAGTGGGAAAATACTGAACCCATAAGTTTGATAAGTAGTGTTTGAGTAGGTTCTTCTGAAGAAGATGAAGTTTTAGTACTCAGGTGAGGTTTGATTTTAGTTAAAGGTAGGTAATAGATCTAGTATTTTCAAAAAAAAAGATAGAGGGACTCAGTCTCATTAATAGTAGGAAGTGGTTTTCAGAGAAAGGAATGGGAATGTGGAAAAAGGAACTATAAAACAAGAAGGTTGGAGAGGCACGATGAATAGAAAATAATTGAGTGAATTTTCAAGACTAAAAGGCATATTGGGAATTGACCCTCAGTCATACTTATCTGCAATTTCTGGGAATAATAATGGCTACTAATAGCAGTACCTACCTCCTGAATGAATTTGTGACAGTAAATGACTACTCCATATTTTTTAGTCTTGGCAAGGCTTCCCAATATTTTTATTCCCTGTAATGCTAATAGCAATGGTAAAATTTACTCAATAAATCTTGGACTTGGGTAAATTTTTCAACACTAGTTTAGAAAATATCTTACCTTAAAAAGAAGTTGCATCTTCATGTATGGGGAAAATCAAAGGTGATTTTAGATGAGACTATTAAACACAATCTCTTACCTAAGTAACTTTTTTTAATATTTGGGTATACATTTGTGCAATTCAAATGTATGATTTGGCAAAATTTTAAAAAATTGTTAAGGTTATTTGGACTAGTATTAAAATTATCTTAATCTGAATCATAAGGGTTTAATGGCCTTTTTGTCTGTTTCATTGTACTAAATACCAAATGTACACAAATATGTGATGAACAATAAGCAACTTAAGCATTTGGAATTTCTGAGTTTCAAATGGATCTTTATTACTTTTTTACTGCATTGAGAGTTTTAGAACTATTTTCGAGAATTATTTCAAATATTATGACTGAAGCATTTGTTGGCATGGTATTTTGAGATACTCAGAAATTTATAAAGTTGTGTATTGAAAAGGGAACTTCTAAACCACATGACTCAATGAACTTACCTCTTTCTGATTCTGCTCTTACAAAAATAGCATCAACATTTACAACAAATCTGTAAAGGCTAGTGAGGTGAAAGCAGTCTTCTCACCTGAGAATAAAGATTGTCTGACTCCAGAAGACTTAGTATTTTCAAGACACATTTTCCTAATTAAAGAACTTCATGGATGGAAGAGAAAAATAATTTCTTGAGCAATATGTTGAAGATCTAATGAGGTTAATTGGCTGTAAGCCTGCCATTTGGTTTAATATACAAGTAGCAAGTGATGATGGGATAAGCATAGAACTTAGAATCAGAAAACTTAAGTCTCAAACCAGATTATTTATTATAAGAAAGATATTTAACTTTTCTGCTTCTTAGGTGTCTCCTATTGTGAATGGGAATATAATACCTGTTTTGAGAAATAGATATCAAATAAGTTGCTATATGTTAAGGTACTTGTGCATAGCAATGAATGACCAGAATGCTTGATGTTGTCACTGTCATCATCATCATCATCATCATCATCATCATCATCATCATCATCATCATCATCATCATCACCATCAGTTATATAAGCAAGCATGTAAGTTTCAATGATTCTTTCAATTTCCCCAGTGTGTTTTCCTGTGTTACCAAGGTACCAGGAGACACAAAGCTTAGCTTTGGACGAGCTGTTCAAAATAAGGAAAGAATGCAAAATGAGTTCCAGAAAGCCAGTTGGAATTTAATAATGCATGAAAAATATACCAAGGGGAGAAAGGAACCAATTAGGAAGCAATTAAGGAGATTGCAATTACAATACATTTTAATAAAGTTCAAAAATATTAGCCTACAAATAGAAGACAGGTTAGTTACCTGTGGGGGGAAAAAGGGAAAGTGGAAATAAGAACATTTCCAAGGCAGATAATATGTAAACAGAGAACAGAAAGGAAAATATAAAATTATATTCCATTACTTTCTTTTCTACATGTACAAATCCCAAACATTCTCCAAGAAACTTGATGGCAATCTAAGTGTTTATGTTCAATCACATCACTAAATTATTGTACTTCCTTCATAATTAAAAAACTAACCTTAACAATTCCCCACATAAGATATATTCAACTACCTTAGAAATTAAATAAATACAAATTGAAATGGCTTAATTTTGCCTTGAAAAATTAGATTAAATATTTAAGCATTATTTGCTCACTGCCTGTTCATATTTGCATTTGGGGCTACTACCTAATCAATGTGTATGGCTGGCAAACAAATTTGCTATAGAGAAAGGATCTCTGGGAAGGAAGTCATGTGACTGAGACAATGATAACCTCCATTATAACAAGGGGATCATGAGAATTCAGATTTAGAGTCAGATACTGCATGTTAAAAATCCTCCTATGTTAAAGGTGAGAGTTTTCATTTATATTACACAGTTAATACTTTAACAAAGAGGAAATACAAATGACCAACAGGCACATGAAAAGTTGCTCAATGCCACTAGTAATAAGGGAAATACAAATCAAAACCACAATGAGATACCACCTTACATCAGTAAGAATGGTCCATATCCATAAAACAGGCAAGAACAAATGCTGACGAGGATGTTGAGAGAAGGGGCCACTATTACACTGCTGGTGGGAATGTAAACTGGTTCAAACTCTATGGAAAGCTATGTGGAGGGCCCTCAAATTAATGAAAATAGAACTACCATATGACCCAGCAATTTCTCTCTTGGGAATCTACCCAAAGGAGACTTCAATGTGAGTACAAAGGGACATCTGTACTCAGACTTTTATTGCAGCACTATTTATAATTGCAAGGACATGGAAGCAAATGAAATGTATTAAAACACATAACTGGATGAAAAATGTGGTATATATACACAATAGTATATTACTCATCAATTAAAAATGACAAATTGTATGATTTTATGATAACATGGATGCACTTAGAAGAATTCATATTAGCAGAAACAAGTCGAAAAGAAAAAGATAGAAACCAAATGGTTTCACTTCTATATGGGACATGGGAAAGATAAACAAAAATCCATGAAAAAAAGTCAAAACAAGCCAACAAACAAATTGAAGTACACAACTTGTGGGGGAGGTGGGACAGGGTGGGAATGGTTGGGGGGGTGAACCCCAGAGATAATAATGTTGTGAAATTTATATATAAATATATAATTTTTAAAAATACTTCAACTAATTACATAGTTAATCTTTAAAGTAATCTCTGTCTTTTGTTATATAACATTTGTTCAAAGAAATGGGGACATAAGACTCAAAGACTAGATAACTTTCCAAATTCAGGTTTTAGGTAAATAATATTAAGCTAATATATACAAAAACTACTTCTGTATTATTACCATCTTTATTAAAAAAACAACTGTTAAATGCTAATTATTTTAAAGAAAATCGCAAATGGTATGTTTTCCTAAATTTTATTAACAGTGGAGCTTTGAGAAATTTTGTATTTATTTCAAAAGTTTTGTGTTCTTTTTAAAAAAATTATATAAGCTCTCAACACTTTGGTTCAACAGAGTGTTGGAAGTTCTGACTAGAACAATAAACAAGAGAAAACTACAAAAGAAATACAAATTGTAAAAGTACAAGGAAAATGATCACTGTTTTTGGATGGTATTTTTAAATTTAATATATATGACTTTAAACACTCTTAGAAACAATAAATCAATGCACAAAAGTGATAATCTATAAAATCAATATGCAGAATCTGTCACATTAATATATCAAGTAATGAACTAACTAGAAGACCAAAAAAATTCAAAGAAGCAATCCCATTTATAGAAGTATCAAAAGTACTAAATACTTAGGAATAAATCTAGCAAAGAGAGTGAAAAAGTCCAGAAGTAAATCAACATAGATATACAGTTAATCTATGAAAAAGGAGTGACAAATATATCCTAAAATAAAGATATACTCTTCAATAAATTGTGCAGGGAAACCTGGCAGCAGCAGTTTAAAAAAAAAAAAAAGGAAACTAGATCATGGTTGCTCACCATTCATTGAAATCAACTGAAATTGTGTCAAAACTTGAATACAAACCTAGGGAAACCATAAAATACATAGGAGAAATCTCAGAGAAAACATTTTATGACATAAGCTTTAGCAATGTCTTAAAGGATTCATTTCTATAAACAAGGAAAACAAAAGAGAACGTTCACAGTTCAGATTATATCAAACTAAAAAACTTTGTACAGTGAAATAATAATTAAAATAAAAAGGCACTCTACTGAACAGGAGAAAATATTTGCATACCAACATCTAACAAAAGACTGACATTAAATATCTACATAAGAGCTATGAAAGATCATAAAACTGTGCAAAAACCAATCCAAAAAAATTTCATCAAAAGACACATCAAATGACCAATAGGTGCATGAAGAACTGTTTATAATCACTTATTAGAGAAATGGGAATGAAAATCACACTAAGATTCCATCTTACACCTGTGAAAATGGCCAATATAAAAATACCAGAAACAAGTGCTGGTGAAGATGTGGAGAAAAGGGAATCCTCCTGCACTGCTGGTAGAAATACAAAGAAGTTCAGTCCTTATGGAAAGCAGTATGGAGGTGGTTCAAAATAGTAAACATGAATTTGCCATTAGATTCTGTATTTCCACTCTAAGACATCTACCAAAGATTAAAATGCCTTTTGGTCCCATGTTTATTGTTTTACTCTTCACTATAGCTAAATTATAGAAATAAACAAAGTGTGCTAGAACAAATGAGTGCATCATGAGGATGTCTATATGCTATTAAGTAATCAAAAAAGACAAATTCATGTAATTTGCAAAAACATGGGTGGGTCTTGAAGAGATAATGCCAAGTGAAATAAGTCAGAAGGTGAAAGATAAATAACGGATGGAGTTTCTGATATGTGGAATATAAAGTAATTATAGTCAGATATAAACAAGCTTCAAAACTAACCCTTCATAACTGATCACAGAACTGAAATACTAAGGAAGATAAGAGGTATAAAAAAGGAGACACAATGATATATAGTGGTGGAATATGGAATACTTTATGGTGGTGGAATACTTTATGGAAGTATACCAAAATTATCTCAATTAAAAAATTAACAAAAGAAAATGCAAAAGAAGATATGAACTATAAACAAAAAATAGCCTTAGTTTTTTTTTTCAACAGGTTAGCTTACGAAAAAGGCAAGGTGTTGATTTTAATGTTGGAAATAATGGTATGCTGTTTATTATTTTGCAAGGTATTTTCCAATTTTGGGAATATTTCATAAGGGTAACAGACCACCATCATTCTTTCTGCAATGAAATCTTTGTAACAAGACATGAACTTTTTGTTATAGATAGATAGATAGATCGATAGATGCATATATATATATATATATATATATATACTAACTAGAAGGTTTCATGATATCCATATCAAATTATAATTTCAAATATTGGTATTGATTATTCTGAAAGAAGCTTTTAGTGTTCCTTCCCTTTACACTGTTTATTACACTGTTTACTCATTAGTGCTGAAATTGGCTTTTACTAGAAAAGAAATTACATCTCTTCCCAACTCTTGTTTTCATATCATGTTGGCAGGCTGTGATGAAAATATTTGCATTGTGGAATTTAGCAACTGCTGCAAGTCAGAAATGTTTCTGGTTTTATTTTGAGAACCAGTTTTAAAATTTGTACTAGTACCCTACCATCTTCAAATCCTGTCACTTAAGCTTACAATTGGGGTGGACACTGAGAGTCATCAAATCACATCTGATATTATTAGCTCTACAAATAGTATCTTGAGTTCTCACCTTTAATTAGGTGCAATTGATTTAATATCTTTAGGAAGCATTCCATAACTGGGAAAAAGAGGGAAACAGGTCTTTGCTAAATGAACTCTTCACCATTCCTTGGTGTACAGAATGGTCACCTGGTAGAAAGTAGTTTATATTTCTGAGCAAGAAAAGATTAAGATCCACCTACCACTATCTAAATTTTCTGAAAGGAAGGTCACCTGGATCAGGTATGTGCATTTAAGATTCAGTAAAAAAGAAAGGCAAATAAGCTTGGTATAAGGCAACCTTGGTCACTATAGCAGTTGGAAAGTGGCAAGTGGCTCTGCTTAACAGGCATTAGCTAACAATCTGAATATGGAAGGAGAATGGAAAGGGACAACATTCGTTGATGGCACTGAGTTAGCAAAGGTTCGCCAACTGTAGAGGACTGACATGTGTCCTCAAGTGCTGCACGTGTGATACAACAGAGAGTGATTAGACAGTACCAACCACCCTGTTCTTTCTCTACTTGGTCTTGTAATCAGGGCTGTCTCCTGAATTCTGGGCAGTTTGGAGGAACATACACTCAGGAGTGAATTATTGCAGTTTCTTATACTAGGCCATGGAGAAACACTAACATAGTATAAGATAAAAGATAAAGGACATATTGAAATGTGTACAGTGCATACTTATTGCACTTGCATCACAGTGAAGGCACTACCATGGGCACCTGCAGCACATCTGTGGACAGATCAGTTAAAGATTCCTGCCTACTGTGTGGCTTTAATCATGGTTGCATCATGAGTGTATGAAACAAATCACATCATACATTTCTCTAAACCTACACTGCTCCTTTTAAACAAACTCTCCAGGTAAAGATATAATATTTTGTACATTATTATCCCTCAATTTAAATTTGCTCCTTTTTCACAATTGATCATAATTTACATTCAAAGAACAGTCGATGATGAGTAAACCTTTACTTTTCAGTCGTGCTCAATTATTTGTAGTTTTGCACAATTTCACTGATATTTGTATTTTTTATTTTTTTCCCATTTCCACTCATTTGGTACAATGGGTAACTGAACTGATTTGACTGTTTTCAATAGTTGTACTTCCTGGAGGTGCTTAGCAATTACTTGCTGAATGAATATTGGCTCAAAATTTTTGGATTAGTTCCTCAAAATGTCCTAAGAGAAATGTGTGGTCAGGTCAGTGTGATGGGGTTCTTGGACGTTGATAATCCATAAGTAAATTTTTAAGATTTTTAACTTGATTCTGTTAGAGTTCTTTGTAGAAAGTAGGTCTACATTTGATCTACATTATAATAATTTCCATTGGTTTAAAGTACAAAGGGGATTTAGAGACTTGAATTTAAATTTGGCACCGTCTTCCACTGCACAGGTAATCTTGTGCAAATATTTACAGTTGCCAAGAAGCTATTGCCACTTTAAAAAACAGGGGCTATAATTTGCACTTCACAAGTCTATTTATAGCTGATGCTGTTGAGTGGCACCTTATATGCTAGCACATTTATAAATAGCTTCATTAGTCATTATAACATTTTACATATATTGTCATTCTTTTCACTTTAAAGATAAATGGAACACAAAATGAAGTAAATTTTAACAGATATACAGCTGTAAACACAAGAAAACTGGGTTATGGTTTGAACAGTCTGGCTGTAAACACCACTCTCCTGCAGAACATCTCAACACTATTGGTATTGTGCACTGCACTGAGTATTCTTTATTATAAAAGGGTTTTCCTGTGCATTGTGTAAAAGATAGCAGTATTTCTGACCTCTACTTACTAGGAACTTATAACAACCCTACCCCTAATGTGACAGTGAAATTTGTATCTCATATATTGCAATGTGTGCGGGGGGGGGGGGCGGTTTGGGGGTAGGAATCACCTCAAATGTGAGAATTGCTTCTATATATATATATATATATATATATATATATATATATACATACATACATACATACATTTATATATTTATATCAGCCAATTTATAGAACCTGTTACAATTTTCAAATGGAATATAGAAATCAAAGTATGTTATCTTTATACCAGGGCAAAAAATATTGATGGCTTAACCCATAACTGTTGAATTCTTAAAATACAAAAAACACTGAATACATTGACATAATAGAGGCTAAATAACTACTTGTTGAATTAAGTCAAATGTGCAGCATAACTTGGGGCATTTAAAGTAAAATAAACTTATTTAATGAGCAACTACATCTCTGTCTAGTAACTTCATGCACTGATTAAACAGTCTAGTTCAAATATTCTATTAAATTACAAGTACATAAATAAGGAAAACGAAGAGGCTTGTTTCATTCTTCAGTCTTGGAGTTCTGAAAGGAGATGAACAATGAAAAAATATTCTCAAGGGAAAAGTAAAGCAAGAATACACTTTACTATGGGAAACCTCCTGGATGAAGTCATAACTATTCAAGTGAAATATTTCCTAAAAATTTGGTTTTGTTTACTTGGATATTAAAATAAAATTTTGGTTTTGTAAATGTAAAGGAAATTGTCACCTATTATGCTGTCTAGTTGCTAATTAATTGTATGTTTTTCTATTTATGCTCAGAGAAGACATCTTCCAATGTCAGTTTGTTATGGACTAAAAGACATTACACTCTGTGAACCTCAGAAAATCTACTACCACTACATAAAGAATTCAGGTTATTGAAGTTAAGAGCAATACGCAGTGGGTGCACTAGGGAGAGATGCTATGACTAACAGCAAGGTAAACCAATGGTACTTCCTCAAAAATGTACTTTAAAACAAATTTTTGTTCTTTACCCTTTTTCCTACCTGGAAAGTGCAATTACCACTTCTCCTTTTATGACCCAGTAGAATGCCATTTGACAAGTATCCTCCAGGTCTAGCTTTGGTGAATATAACATCACTTGTCACGCACTCCTTACTTCTGACGAAGTGTAGGAATCTATTTCTGGGCTCATTGGTCTGTTCCATTGATCTATTTGTCTATTCTTTGGCCAGTATAATTGTGTTAAGTTTTGAGATTAGTTACTCTCAGTCTTAACTTTGTTCCTCTTCAATATTATATTGACTTTTCTGGAGCTTTGCTACTCTATGTAAACTTTAGAATTATTTTGTCAGTATCCACTAAATAACTTCTTGGGGTTTTAAGAGGGATTGCATTGAATCTACAGATCAAAATGGAAAGGCACACTATTGCTTTGTTGAATATGATCTGTGTTACATTGTCTATCTTTCTGTATTTGCCTTAACTCCTTACATAGGCAATGCAAACACAAGTCCTTTAAGTATTCTGCTTAACTCCTTGCATAGGCAATATAAATGAAAGTTGTTTGTTTAGTCAAAAATAAAAATAGCTCTTTAGGTAACATGTGACTGTTTTATTATTATCTTTTAGTTTAGGCAACAATTGTTCACAACATTGTATATAACTCAGAAAGCAGGATCTCATCTTTTCAGGTATATGTTGCTATAGCATGTCTCATGATCAATTGTGAACAGTTTGACAGTGATTCAAACAAAACTCTGACTGGAAACAATAAATGGAACAATAAAATACCTACTTATAACCATCTAATCTGCTTTAAAACACATTCATTATTATGTCTCTTGTACTTAAGTGTAAGACATTACTTCTATTTTTTTTTAATATTCTATTAATAGTAATGAATGGAAGTAACTGGACTGAAATATTCTTTTCTTTTGATTAGTTTGCTATGCCCTGACCTTTGCATTTAGGAAGTCCATTAATTTTCTTGATTAAATTCTATTTTCTTCACTGAAGACATGAAATATTTTATAGAAATGGATTTTATAAACAATTCATATTCAACAAACATTTTGAATTATCTTATAATTTTGTCTGAGCTTGTACTTTTTATATATGCTTTATTTAGTTATAGAAACATTTTTATTTTATTTTAGATAAGATTGAGGTTCTATGTTATATTAATTTCAAATTATCCCAACTAGAAAGTATTAAAGCAACATAAAGAATATATTTAATTTATGGTTTGGTTATTACGCAGCAGAAGAAGATGCCCAAACACTGTATGCCCATTCAGATTTGAACTTATATTTGAAGCATTGCTGCAGACAGAACATGGGAAAATATGCCAGTCCTATCTTTCCTATTATAGTGTAGGCATTGCAGAGTCGTCTGTCAAGACCAGACATCACATTGAAGGAGAGGAATTCTGACCCTTGGCTATATCACCTTTAAGCTGTATTATGAAAATTCCTTTTCTATTCTTGGTGTGAACAGAAGCTGAGATATAATAGAAATACAGTGCTCTAGAACTTTGGCTTCAGCCTGGAATTTCCAATCTCAGAAAAGTCAGCTCTTACCTCTCAAATGTTTTTCATGAACCTTAAGCATATAATATACTGTTCTCTATATATAGTTATTTTATAGTATTATTTGATAAAAGTTGTTTGATGCAAGATTGAAGCTGAGTCTTCTGACTTCTTTCTGTAATAATTTCACTTCATTATTAGCAATTATAGAAAATTTAGTACAAAATAATACTCTTCTTTCTAATTTGGAAATATTTTCTTTTGGAAATGAGGAGTTAATAATCATTTTTAAAAATGAGAGAAATATGATATTGGTTATCCTTAAGGATTTACAATAGAGGCATTATGAAGAATGAATTGGAAAAGAGAAGAGCTGAACTTGGGAAAATGTAGTAAATGTAATTGTTCAGTTACTACATAAAGGGTTTAAATCAATTCTTGAAAGTGATAGAGGACAACAAGGGAGAGTTGTCAGAGGTAAAACTAAGTCTACTTAGTGCCTAGTTATGAGTGGGGAAGAAAGAAGACAAAGGATTTCTCTCATTTGAGAAATAATTTCATCCATTTGCTATGGATGTACATTTGAAATGACTTGAATATGGCTAGTAGGTTTCATGAGATGGAAACTAAGGGTAGACTTGGACCACGAAACATAAATGGAAGATTATACTGTGGTTTTTACTGTGGTTGGAAGTAGAGTAGTATTGCAAGAGATGAAGTGAGAAAGAATGGTTGAAAAGTAGTGAAAAGGGGTAAATACATACTGTAATTAACAAGAAAAGCTAGGGAGACACTAGGGGTAACAAGAAGTACAAATATTGAGAGAAACATTTTTATTGCTCTTTTCAGGCTAGGGAAATATAAATTTTTATTGACCCACCCAAAGGAGAATCAAATAAAGAGGGTGCTGCTAATATTTTAAGGGGGAAATTTACATAAAGTAGTTTTAGAGGTCCTGATAAGGAATAAAAATTTATATTGCAAATATAGAATCTATAATTACAAAGAGACATTCATGTCTTTTACTCATTAAGTAAAGTAAGAAAAGGAGAGTATGAAATGCTATTTTGAAGTGAAAGAGTAGATTTCTAAAAGTTTATATTCTTCATTTAATCATTTGATAGGTATTTATTGGGTGTCACCTGCTCCTGAGGGAAGCAAAGGTAGAGGAAAATAGAGCAAACAAAGAGAATGCACTTGAGTTTAATGACATTTATTGGCTAATTGCTTGTGACAGATGTCTGTTATTTGCAGTGTGATCTTGTGAGTTGCAACCAATTTTCTCCTTCCATTACAATACAGCTTCAGTTTTGGTCTTGGTGATGTTGAAGCATGAACTACCATTCTCAACAGTGATTTTCAAATCTAGATATTAAGGAACCCAGCCCCTGTCTTTAAAGTTCAGTTTTTCTAGCAGTCTTTCTGTTGTAAGCTTTTACTGTCCAGAGAGGTATATCTTATTGAGTATATCCATCTTTATTATGAGAAATTGAGATTCCCTCATTCAGCACAGAAAGTGTTCCTTTACATTCTCTTTTATTGCTTATTTAAAAAAATTTCCCCTACATAGTTGTAGTCCCCATAATTCTCCAGCCACAATATCACGATATTCCCTTGTGTTTCTCTCCTGTTTCACTCCTCTCCCTTCCCCCTTTGCTGTATATTTCAGTTCTATGATAAGATCATTAGTTTTTACTATTTCTTGTCCTTTTGTTTGATTTATATTACATATATAAATGAGACCATCTGTTATTTATCATTTTCTTTCTGAATAATTTCAGCTAACATAATCCCTTTCAGCTTTGCAAATCCATGTTGTTGCAAATGACTTGAATTTGTTCTTACACTTACATTCTTCTGTTTGCATTCTTGACTCCTTTGTTCTTCCCAATAACCCACCAGGTAATTGCCAACCATTGTTAACTTTAATTAGCCATCTGCTCCATGTACTTTACTCATGATTAGTATGACAAAACAAAGTGATTAAAAAACTTCTATACCTTTGAGCTGCATAGTTAAGTGGTTCAGAGTACTCTGATTTTTTGGGAACTTCAGTTTCTTCAGATAATGTTACATAGGTTTGTGCATCTCAGTTTTAAATTTCTTTTATTGATTATATATTTTTTCTTACATCTATCCCTCCCCCCACTTGCTGGATACTTCAGTTCTGTGATCAGCTTGTTAGTTTTAACATTTTTTTTTGTTCTTTGTTTGTATCCTCTATATCTCACATATAAGTGAGACCATTGTTATTGATTCTTACCACTAGAACATTTATTCTTGTTCTTGACTCCAAAACTATCCTGACTCCAGATATTGAATGAGGGAAGAAAGTACAGGTATGAAAATATAGTATGGAAAAGTTCACTTAGTATTCCTGTTTACTAAATTGTCCTTGGTTTTCCATTTTGGAGATCTTCAGTTTGCATTTTCCAAAAAAAAATCAGGAGTTCTATTGAAATGGGAATAGTTATCCTGTTATAGAAAACTAAAGAATGGGTTATCAAGTTGACCTTTACAACAATTCTCCTTTTAAAGGCCCATTTTATATTCTCCATCTCTAACTATAATAGTGTGGCTAATAATTGAACTTTCTGGGATTCCTGAAAGAAAAGTTAGGTTGCTATCAAGTTTACGCTACTTTCAACTCAGTATTCAGCTTTTATAATATGTGGTCAATACTGCCTAGTTCATTTGCTTTTCATTTTTCAAAGTTTCATCTCATGTCATCTTGTATCTTCTTTATCCTCATGGACTGATACCTTCAGAAACACTCTATAGTTTTAATTTAGTAGAATTTTATGAGGAACCAAAAGGTTAATACACATTTTAAACCTGCAAACTTTATTAAGAAATGACTCCATTATTGAAGTATCAGAAATTTTGTTCTTTCCTGCACTTTTGCCCTTTAATTAGCTAAGAAATTACCCTGCTGAAGGCAAGAGAAAATTTCTTTCATGATAGATGGAAACCTTCCTAAATCCTAAAAAGGACAATTCCTGATATATTTCAGAGTAGCCCTATGCTGCATATTAAATTAGATTGCTTATCAACTTTATGACAAATAATGTACTTGGCAGATAATCCTGTGCATCATTCATAATGTAAACACTGAAGCTTGGCGAGGTTGTTACTTTCTTCTAAGAACAAGACTAGCAAGCAGTTCAGGTAAAAGGCAAACATAGTCTCAATTCTAATTCTTCCATTCTAAGGTCTTTCCTTTTATTTTTCAAATGAAAATAGACTCATGAATTTCTGCCTTCTTATGAGGTTTTCAGTCATTACTTACTAAAATGCATTTTCAACACCTTGCTCTCTTTTGCAACATCAGCAACATAAATACTAAATCTTTTGTTTGTGGTCCCTTGACTTCCTGAAGTTCCTTTTATGGTTTTGAAATATTCCTCTTTGTGTTCACAAAATTAATATAATTATTTTCAGTTTTGCTGACTCTTTTTTCTATCACTTCCATTTGTGTAAAGAAACTGAGTTTTCTTTAGTTTTAGCTTTTACACTTTTCAGTTTATAATTTTCATTTTAGTTTTCTTTGTATATTTTTCTTTGATGAAATGTTCTATTAACTTATATTGTAAAATATATAATTATTTAATAAAATGTTTGTTCATTTGATTACTTCAATAGAACCTGTGAAATATATTACCAGTTATTATAATCTTTATCATTATTAATATTGACATTAATTGATCTTCTTTTCTCGTGAAAAACAGTTGGAAAGCAGGAGAATTAAACATGGGGAACTGATACCACAAAATCATATGTATATGTAACATAAAATTATTCAACTATAGAAAGGAAGAAAATCTTGCCATTTGCAACAACATGAATGAAACTCGAGGGCATATGCTAATTTATACAAGTCAGATGAAAAGACAAATACCATATGATCTCACTTATATGTGGAATTTTAAAAAAGGAACTCATAGATAAAGAATAATTGGTGCTTGTCAGAGCATGGGAAAGTGATGATAAAATAGGTAGAGACAGTCAAAATATACATTTTCTAGTTATGAAATAAATAATTCACAGAGATGTATAAGATGGTGACTATAGTTATTCATACTTAGTGCATATTTAAAGTTTACTAAGATCATAGATCTTAAACAAAAATATTTGCATCTATGTTTGGTGATGACTTATTGTGATTGTTAGCAATAGATATACAAATTCATATGTACAAATATTGAAACATCATGTACATCTGGAGTTAATATGACAATACAGGTCATTTATATTTCATTATTATGTATGCTATATATGCAATGCTATGTTGTACATATCACATTTTTATATAACATTAGCATATGATCTGGGTTTTATTTAAATTCTTATGAAAATGTTAATATTTCATTTAAGCATAAACCTTTTGGTTTCTCAAATGCTCTTTTATAAGCCTATTCTATCTTGTTGGAATTACAACCTGCTAAAGAAAGAGGAAGATCATATATTCACTTTAGGTTTTTGGCACCTTTAGCTTTCATTTATGACTTATTTGTCTTCTACCCCTAATCTCACCTTCATGAACTTGCATAGGGGTTGAGGTCTAAGAAAATGGAGAAAAAGCCACTGGCTGTATCTTGACTAACAGGCCTGATGGCTAGGAGTAGCTGACATAAGAGTTCCTCTCCAGGTCCCCCTGGAAATACCTGGAAACAAACAAACAAAGGAACAAACACAAAGGAACAAAGAACACCCACATCACAGGAGTGAGAACTTGGAAAAACAACACAGACTAAACAAACCTAGAGAAGATAGGTAGAAAGAAAAATAAAGCCACCTCTATTACTTATCCTGTCTGACTTCAAAGTTTTGGTATAGTCTCAACAGCCAATTGGAAGCAACTGACAAAAAAATAAGTAAATAAAATATAGCAAAACAAAAGGCTATGCACACATTAACAGCCCCAAATTTATTACCATCCAAAAACACTCCCAGGAAAACACAGAAACAGAAGACCACATTAGAGCCAATCAACCTAAGGGAGAGAATACTCAAGACAGAAAAAAAAGCAGATTTTACAACAGATATCACACCAGTCTACCACCTTAACTGACTGCAAAGGAACTGGATCCCCCAGAAGAGCCAACTGAAGCAAAGAAGGTAGGCTCCACCACAATGTAGGCATTAAGACAGAACTAACCCCAACTTGGTACAAGTCTCAACATGCCAAAAATACTAGTGGTATAGTTGTACAATATGTAGAACAAGTCCAAAAATAAAACACAGAAAAGAAGAAAAATGCAAATACCCAAACAAGCCCTATGGGAAGAAATACATCATCAAAGGAAAAGCAATCTCCAGAAACCAACACGGTTGACATTGAAGAAATGTCTTAAGTGTCAGACAAGGAATTCAGACTCAACATGATAAAAGCACTCAGAGATAATAGAAGATGTAGAAAAAAAAAGGAAAACCACATCATAGAAGCTTTTAATGAACTAAGAGAATTAGAAAATATGAAAAAGAATACATAAATAAGAATAACATAATTGATGAACTGAAAATTGTAAATGAATCCTAAAAAAGAAACTGAAAGAGACTCAAGATATAAGAGCAACAGAAGAGCTCAAAAATGCAGGGAAAAGCCATGAAATCAGATAAGATGAAATAGAACAGATCAGTATACTCAATCATATAGAAATAGAGAGGTCAAAAGAAGAAAAAGAGAAAACAAAGTAAGAAGACAGAAGAGAAACTCAGAGATCAGTCAGATTTCCCACAGAAAGGAAATATGAGTAATCAGAATCCCAGATGGAGAAGAGAGAGATATGGGAACTGAAAGACTTTTTAATGCAATAATAGAGAAGAATTCCCTAAATCTGAAGAAAGAAATGAAAATTGACATACTGGAAGCAGAAAGGAGAGCAAACTACATTAATGAAAGAAAAACTACACAAGACATATCATCATAAAACATCCATAAGCCTAACATAAGGGAAAATATTGAGACTGATTAGAGAGAGGAAACAGATAACTTACAAAGAAAAATCCATTATGCTGACCTCAGATGTCCCTGAAGAGATACTCCAGGCAAGGAGAGAATAGAGCCACATTTTCAAAAACTCCAAGACAAAAAGTGCCATCCAAGAATACTATACCCTGCAACGCTATCCCTCCTTTATGAAGGAAAATTTACAACCATCTCAGACAGGCAGTCTCCAGAAATTTGCTACCTCTAAACCTCCACTCCAAGGAATTTTGCAAGAAGCCTTAAGACCAAAGCCATTAGAAGAATAAATAAAATGAAATAAAGCAAGGAGCCAAATCAGAACCTTAAAATGAGCATCAGAAAATCACCTTTATAATCTCAAACATTAGTAATTATCCTAAATGTCAGTGGTATAAACTCATGAATCAAAAGACACAAAGTAGCAGGCTGGATCAAAAAAGAGAACCCAACTGTCTGCTGTCTCTAGTAAACATATCTGATCTCTAAAGATAAGCACAAACAATTCTACAAGCAAATGTTACTCCTCCCAAAAAGGTAGGGATGACCATTTTATAGTGGACAAAGCAGATTTCAAATTTAAAAAAGTGACAAAGGATCAGAACGGTCACTACCTAATATTAAGGGGTCAATCCACCAAAAAGACATAACAATTATCAACATATATTCACCAAATGAGGCTGCACTGAAATTCATAAGACAACTACTAGCAGAACTGAAAACAAATATTGATGAAAATACATATGTAGTAGGAGATTTTAACATTCCACTCTCACCAAAGAACAGATCAATGACAGAAACTACACAAGGACACATAAGCATTAAAGGAAGACCTAAACCAAATAAACTTAATAGATATCTACAGGACAATGCCTCCCAAAGGAAAAGAATACACTTTCCTTTCAAATGCACATGGATCATTCTCTAAAGTTGACAAAATATTAGGCCCAAGACAAACTTGAATAAATACACAAAGATTAAAATAATACCAACATTTTTTTCCTGATCATAAAGGCATCAAACAATAAATCAACAGTGAAAAGAAAACAAGGAGAGTATACCCTACATGGAGACTTAACAACAGGCTTTTGGAAAATCACTGGGTAAATGAGGAAATCAAAGAAGAAATTAAAACACACATTGAGACAAATGACAAAGATGACACAACATACCAAAATGTGTCAGACTGAGCAAAAGCAGTATTAAAAGGAAAGTTCATATTAATAGAAACTCAAATAAATATTATTGAAACAACCCAAAGAAATATTCTAATCTCCCAACCTGAGGAACTAGAAAATGAGAAAAAACAAGCAAACAAACAAAAAACCCTGAACCCAGTGGAAGATAGGAAATAATAAAAATAAAAGCAGAGGTAAATGAAATAAAAACCCAGAAAACCAATGAGAAGATTGACAAAACTAAAATGTGGTTCTTTGAAACAAAAATAAAGAAAATTGATAACCCCCTAGCAAGACTTACAAAGAAGGGAGAAAACCCAAACAGAATCATAAATGAAAAAGGAGAAATTACAACAGGCACAGCAGAAATCCAAAAGATAACTAGAGACTACTATGAATATCTATATGCAAACAAATACAACAACCTAGATGAAATGGACAAATTCCATGAATGATGCAACCTTCCAAAATTGAACAAAGAAGAAATAGAGAAAATAAACAGGCCAATCACAAACACTGAAACTGAGGCTGTCATCAGAACTCTCTCTAAAAAGAAGAGCCCAGGACCAGATGGTTTCACAAATGAATTATACCAAACATTCAAAGAGGAAATAGCATCTGTATTGAAACTCTTCCAAAAATTGAGAAAGAAGGAAAACTACCAAATACATTCTATGAAACAAATATTGCACTAATTCCAAAACCAAACAAAGATAGCACAATGAAAGAAAACTATAGAGCAATCTCCCCAATGAATACAAATTGAAGAGTGCCAAAAACCTGGCAAACCAAATCCAAACGTGCATAAAAAGCATTATGCACCATGACCAAGTGGGATACATCCTGTGGACACAGGGATGGTTCAACATCTGAAAATCAATCAACATAATCCATCACATCAACAAAAAGAAAAACCAAAACCATATGATCATACCAATAGATGCAGAAAAAGCATTTGATAAAATTCAGCATCTATTCATGATGACAATCTTTGAAAAAATAGGAATAAAAGGAACACATCTCAACATAATAAAACCCATTTATAATAAACTCACAGTAAACATCATCTCTAATGGGGAAAAACTGAAATCATTTCAATTAAGAGCTGGAACCAGACAAGGATGCCCACCCTCACTACTGCTTTTCAACATAGTACTGGCAGTTCTATCTAGGGTGATAAGGCAAGAGGAAGACATAAAAGGAATACATATAGGGAAAGAAGAAATGAAACTATCTTATACACAGATGGCATGATACTCTGTGTAGAAAACCTCCACAGGAAAACTCATTGGAATAAAACATTTCAGTAAGGTAGCTGAAAACTAAATCAACACACAGAAATCAGCAGCATTCTTGTATGCAAAAACTAAATCAGAAGAAGAAATTAAAACTACTCCATTTACCAATGAAATTTAAATACCTGAGAATAAAACTAACAAAAGAAGTGAAGAATCTATACAAAGAAACCTACAAAACACTCTTAAAAGTAATAGAAGTAAACATTAAAAAATGGAAAAACAGTCCCTGATTATGCAATGAAGAAGAAATATTATGAAAAAAATGGCTATTCTAACAAAAGTGATGGACAGGTTGAATTCAATTACAATAAAAATCCCAACGACATACTTTAAAGAGATAGAACAAAATTTACTGAATTTCATGTGAAATAGCAAAAGACCTCAAAATACTTAAAATCCTCTTGACCAAAAATAAGAATGGAGGTATAACTATATCAGACTTCAAAATATACTACAAAGCCATAGTAATTAAAGCAGCATCATGCTGATACAAAAATATACCATCAGACCCATGGAATAGAATTGAGTGCACATATACAGTCAACTAATCTTTGACAAAGAAGTGAAAAACATGCTTTAGAACAAGGATAACCTCTTTAATAAATGGAGCTGGAAAAACTGGACCACTATATGCAAAAAAAAAAAAAAAAATGGACCAAGACAACTCCCTAACACCATACACAAAAACCAACTCAAAATGTATAAAAGACTTGTATATGAAACCTGAAGCCATAAAATACAATGAGAAAAACTTAGGCAAAACCGTCAATGAATTACACTTTAGATATCCATTTCAGGATATATCTACTGCTGGCAAAAAATGAAGGAAAACATAAACAACTGAAACTACATCAAACTAAAAAACTTCTGTACAACAAGAGGTAATAGCCAAAACAAAAAGAAACCCAATTGAATGGGAAAACAATTTTACCCTCCAAACAATTGATAAGGGTCTGATAACAAAGATCCAAAAAGACCTCACAAAACTTAGCAAAAGAAAGCAAAAAGCCCAATCAAAAAATGGAGAAAACAAAAAGACTCTTCTGCAAAGAGGAAATACAAATGGCCATAGTACATGAAAAATGCTCCACATCACTAGCAATCAGGCAATGCAAATCCAAACCATACTGAGACACCATCTTACACCCATCAGAATGACCCATATCAAAAACATGAGAAACAAGTCCTGGTGTAGATGTGGAGAGAAAGGAACACTCTTACACTGCTGGTGGAAATGAAAACTGGTTCAACCACTATGGAAAACTGTTTAGAGAACTCTCAAACTACTGAAAATGGAACTACCATTTGATCCAGCAATCCCATTCCTTGGACTCTACCCAAAGGATACAAAAACACTAATTCAAAAGGGCACCACTACTCTGATGTTTTCTGAAGCAGTATTTATAATAGACAGGAAATGGAAAAAACCCAAATGCTCCAAAACTGTTGAATGACTGAAAAAGATGTGACATATTTACACAATGGAATATTATTCATCAATTAAAGAAGGCAAACTGTCATTCACAGAAATATGGATGGAGCCAGAAGGAATCATGTTAGAGGAAGTAAGTCAGAAAGGAAAAAAGAAATATGGAATAGTCTCACTTATATGAAGAATATAGGAGAAACCAACAAACAAATAAATGAAAAAAAATTTAAAACTGCCCACAAAACTGAAGCAAGAACAAGAGAGGGTGAAGAAGGTGGGATACGGCATAGGAGATTAAGATGGTGCAGGGTGTTGAGGTGATGGGAGGGCCTTGGGACAGATAATGATATATTATATATGCAATCAATAAATAACCTTAATAAAATGAAAAAAAAATTAAAAATGGAGAAAAAAAAGGTAGGAAATTTTTTGCCATCTTTCTATATTTTAAGATTTCCCTTTCCCATTACTCTGCATAGATTCTTATGAAACTCAGCTTCACAGTGCTCACTTTAGGCTTTGAAACAGTTGAGTTTAGGTCAATGAATTCCCAAGGAAAAAATGTGACCAATATGTTTGCTTCATCTTGCACATATCCACCCTCTGTGTCCCTTTAATATGTATGATACAAGGAGTTTAAGATAGTTAGGATTTATAATAAAAAGTAAAGGGAGGGCATGAGGTAAGGGTTCAGAGGTGATACTGATAGGCAATAAGCACTTGGAGAGTAGATTTAAAAGTCATGAGGAAAGGCAGGAATTCTTTAATGTGGCTTTGATTTCTTAGGCATCATATATATATAATGTATATATTTAATATTATTGTATGAAAGAACATTTAAAGTATATTTTAATATTTTAATAGAGATAAAGTAATGACCTCATGATAAAAATGTAATCAGGAATAGAAAAGAAAGCAGGTAATTAAAAACAATATGAGATTGTATAAGAAAGCATGCAGTGAGTGGCAAATAGCTTTTTCACATGGGTTCTCACCTGCTGCACATTGCATGATTCTTTGCCTAGAGATTAATGAGAAACTATTGCAAGATTTTAACAAGACAATTGCTGTGGAAGGCAGTATATATGGGCATACATTGACATGGCAGTATATGGGAATAAATGTGAAAAATTAAACTTTATAAATAATCTAGACATACTGGGCAGAATAATGACTCCTAAAGGGATCCAAGTCTTACCAATCAGGATCTGTAAATAAAGCACCTTATCTTATAAAAAAGACTTTATATATGTGATTAAGGACCTGAAGAAAGGGAGATTAACTTGAACTATTATCCAAGTTACCCAATCTAATCACATGTATCTTTAAAAGTAAAGAAACTTTCTTGACTTGATGACAGAAGAAAATATTGGAGGTTATCAACCTAATCAGTGAAATGATAAATAGTTGACTTTACAGATGGAGGAAGAGACCAAAAATCTAAGAATGTGAGCGATCACTAGAAAGTGAGAGGAAAGAAATATACTTTCCTGCAACCTACAGTAAGGAAAACAACTCTGTATTGTTGCCATGATTTTAGTACAATGACATTCATGCCTGATTTATTATGTACAGAATTATGTGTCAATATACATATCATTTTAAATCATTTAAATGTGTTAGTTAAGTTTCTGGTACTTTGTTATGTAGCATCAGGAGAATAACACAGAAAAATAAATTAATGGCAGCCTAGATCATATTTGATGTTCTCAACTTGGGTAGTACTGATTTGAAAGATATTTATGAGATAGAATTAACAAGACTTAGTGATAGATGAAAAATACATGAAAGGTGGAAAAAGGACAGTAAGGATTGGGAAGATTTAAAGATTTTTCAAAAAAATCATTAGGATTTTGCAAAATGTTGGTGCTTAGTAGAGTGGTACTGTAACAAATATCCAAATATATCTGAGTGATTTTAGAACTGTATAATGGGTAAGGTTTGGAAAAACTTTGAGATACATGTTAAAAAGAAATACCTAGACTACCTTGAGAGACTTTCTGTCACAGTGATAACATGAGGAGAAGAGAATTTAGCTATTTTAAATTTAAATTATATATATATATATTTCACATAATTATAGTCCCCGGGGCTCACCCATCACCTGCCTTCCCTCACGGCTCCCACTAACCCCACCCTGAGTTGTGTACTATATTTGGTTGTTAGTTTGTTTTGACTTTTACTTTGTTTTTTCTATGTTCCATATCTTAGTGAAACTCTTTAGTTTCTATCTTTTTCTTTTTGACTTGTTTCTGCTAATACTATTTCTTCTAGGTACATCTATGTTATAAATTCATCAAATTTGTCATTTTTAATTGATGAGTAATATTCCATTGTGTGTATATATCACATCTTTTTTATCCAGTCATCTGTTCTGGGACATTTGGGCTGTTTCCATGTTCTTGCAACTATAAATAGTGCTGCAATAAACATCCAAGCACAGGTGTCCCTTTGTACCCACATTGAGGTCTCCTTTGGGTAGATTCCAGAAGAGCAATTGCTGGGTAGTTCCGTTTGCATTAGTTTGAGGGTCCTGCTATCCATAATGGTTGAACCAGTTTACATTCCCATCAGCAGTGTAAGAATGTTCCTTTCTTTCCACATCCAAGCCAGCACTTGTTGCCCGTTTTATTTATGTAGCATTCTTACTGGTATAAGGTGGTATCTCATTATGGTTATGATTTTCATTTCCCTGATTGCTAGTGACTTGAGCATTTTCTCACATGCCATTTATATTTCCTCTTTGGAGAAATGTCTTTTTAGTTCTTCACATTTTGGGGGTGGCTTCTTGTTTTCCCTTAGTTTTGTTGTGTGAATTCCTTGTGGATCTTCATTATTAAACCCTTATCACTCTTGTGGAGGTCAAAAATTTTTTGCAATTTGGTTGGGATTCTTTTTGCTTTGTCTGTTGTCTCTTTTGCTGCACAGAAGCTTTTTAATTTGAAGTAGTCCCATCTGTTTATGTTTTCCTTCATTTTTTTGCCATCTGTAGATGTGTCCAGAAAATGATTTCTAAATTGTACTTCATGGAGGGTATTGGTCAAGTTTTCCTCTATGTATTTTATGGTTTCAGGTCTGACATCTAAGTCTTTTATCCATTTTGAATTGGTTTTTGTACATGGTGTGAGGGAGTTGTCTTGGTCCATTTTTTGCATGTCTTAGTCCAATTTTCCCAGCATCATTTATTGAAGAGGGTATCTTTGATCCAATGTAGGTTTTTCACGCCTTTGTTAAAGATTGTTTGACTATATATGTGTGGTTTCATTTCAGGGCACTCAGTTCTGTTTCATTGTTCTGACTTTTGTTGTACCAGTACCATGCTGTTTTAATTATTATGGCTTTGTAGTATAACTTGAAGTCTGGAATAGTTAAGCATCTGTTCTCTCTTTTGTTTTGGCCAGGAGACTTTTTGATACTCGAGGTCTTTTGTTATTCCATATGAATTTCTGGAATTTTTTGTTCTATCTCTTTAAAGAATGTCATTGGAATTTTTATAGTGATTGCACTGAATCTGTAGATTGCTTTTGGAAGGATGGCCATTTTGATAATGTTAATTCTTCCAATACATGAGCAGGGCATGTCTTTCAATTTCCTTATATCTTCTATCTCCTTTAGCAATGTTTAGAAGTTTTCTTTGCATAATTCTTTCATGTGTTTTGTTAGTTTTTTTTCCCAGGTATTTAATTTTTTTTTTTTTTGGTGCTATGACAGATGGAATGCTTTTAAAAATTTCTTCATATGCTTGGCTTTTTATGTATAGGAAAGCTACTGACTTCTGTGTGTTGATTTTGTAACCAGCTACCTTGCTGAATTGGTCTGAGGTTTCAAGTAGTTTTGGAATGGTTTTAGCTTTTCCCTAAACAACATTTAGGATGATGATGTTTGTTGAGGTTTGTCATAAATGGCTTTTATTATGTTGCGGTATGTCCCTTTTATATCCAAGTTTTCAAGAGCTTTTAACATGAATGCATGTTGGACTTTATCGAATGCTTTTTCTGCATCTATTGATATGATCAATGGTTTTTGGTATTTTCCTTGTTGATGTGGTTAATTGTGTTTATTGATTTCCAGATGTTAAACCATCCTTGTGCCCCTGGGATAAATCCCACTTGATCATTGTAGATAATGCTTTTTATGCTACCTGGGATTCGGTTTGCTAGAATTTTGTTTAAAATTTTTGCACCTGTATTCACTAGGGAAATTGGTCTATAGTGTTCTTTTTTAGTGCTGTCTTTATTTGGTTTGGGTATGAGTGTAATATTTGCTTCATAAAATGTGTTTGGGAGTTTTCCTTCTTTCTCAACTTTTGGGAAAAATTTTAGTAGTACATGCGTTATTTCATCTTTGAATGTCTGGTAGAATTCATATGTGAGCTGTCTGGTCCTGGGCTCTTGTTTTCAGGGAGAGTTTTGATGACTGCTTCAATTTTGCTGCTTGTGATTATTTTGTTTATGTTCTCTATTTCTTCTTTGTTCAATTTTGGGGAGCTGTATCTTTCTAGCAACCTGTCCATCTAGTCCAGGTTGTTGTATATGTTTGCATATAGACAGATGTTCATAGTAATCTCTGATTATCCTTTGGATTTCTACTGTGTCCGTTATAATCTCTCTTCTTTCAACTCTGATTCTGTTTATTTGGGTGTTCTCTCTTTTCTTTGTGAGCTTTGCAAGGGGTTTATGAATTTTATTTATTTTTTTTCAAAGAACCAGGTTTTGGTTTTGTTGATATTCTGGTTCTTTCTAGATTATTTATTTCTCCTTTTATTTTTATTATTTCCTGTATTATGCTGGGGTTTGGATTTTTTTTTTTTTTTGGATGCTCCTTTTCTAATTCTTTGTGTTGGGAGGTTAGGTTATTTCTTTAGTTAGTTTCCTGCTTTTGATATGAGTCTGTTTTCCTATGAACCATCCTTTTAAAACTGTTCTAGCTGATTCCCAGACATTTTGGAGTACTGTTTCTCCTTTGTTGCTTGTTTCAAAGTAGGTTTTAATTTCTTCTTTAATTTCCTCAATTACCCATTCTTCTTCATTTAGTACCATGTTGTTCAGTGTCCATGTATTGGGCACTCTTCTTGCTTTCTTTTCATTGTTGATTTCTAGTCTGATGCCTTTATGATCAGAGAAAAAAGTTGGTAGTATTTTGATCTTTGTAGATTTATTAATATTTGTCTTATGTCCTAATATTTGATCATTTTTGGAGAATGATCCATGTGCATTTGAGAAGAAGGTGTATTACTTTCTTTGAGGGTGCAGCATCTTGTAGATATCTATTAAATCCATTTGTTCAAGGTATTTGTGTAGAGCTTTTGTGTCTTTGTTTAGTTTTTGTCTTGTTGATCTGTCCTTTGATGAGAGTGGGGTGTTTAAATCACCTACCACATATGTATTTTCACGAATGTCTGCATTCAATTCTGTTAGCAGTTGTCTGATAAATTTTGGTGCTCTCTCATTTAGTGAATATATGTTAATAATTGTTAATGTCTTTGTGATGTATTGACCCTTTTATCAATATATAGTGTCCTCCTTATCTTATTTTAATCTTAATGTCTGCTTTATCTGCAACTAATATGGCTACCCTTGCATTCTTCTGGGGTCCATATGTTTGCAGAATTATTTTCCAGCCTTTTATTTTTAGATTATGTTTCATTAGAGCTCAGGTGAGTTTCTTGCAGAGAGCAGATTATTGGGTTCTGTTTTTTGATCCAGTCAACTACTTTGTTTCTTTTGCTTGGTGCATTTAGACCATTAACGTTTAGGGTGATTATTGATATTTGAAGGTCTGAGGTTATCATTTTGGTAGTCATTTTGAGGTACTGCTAACTAGTTAGTTGTGTTGCTTCTGATCAGTTTTCTATTGGTTTAGGTCGTCTTAGGGTTTCTTGTAGAGTTTCTTGAAGTGGAGGCTTGATAGTGCAAATTTCTAGAGACTTAGTCCGTAAATTTCTTATTTTTCCATTATAGAAGAAGGAGATCTTCACAGGGTAGAGCACTCTTGGTTGGCATTTGATTTCTGGAGTTTGACTCCAGTCTCTTCTTGCCTGGAGTGTTTCTCCTAAGAAGTCTGAGGTCAGTCTGATAGGTTTTCCTTTGTATGTTATCTGTCTCCTTACTCTGTTGAATTTCATTATTTTCCTTATCTTGGACTCAGAAATTTTGCAATTATGTGTCTTACCATGTTTTTATTTTCATTAAAATAGTTTGGGGTTCTTTTGACTTCCAGTATATCTATTTTTATTTCTCTCTTCAGATTAGGGAAATTCTCTTCCATTATTTCTTTAAATAGGTTTTCAAACCCTTTGACTGTCTCTTCTTCTGACATCCTGATTATTCCTACATTTCATTTCTTCAAAGAGTATGAAAGAGCTCTGAGTTTCCCTTCAGTCTCCTTTATTTGTACTTCTTTTTCTTCATTGGTCCTTTTGATTTCAGTGTCTTTTAGATTATTGATTTGTTCTTCTATTTCTGTTAATCTATTTTCATGGTTATTTCCTGCATTTTAATGTCCTCTA
The DNA here is from genome assembly GCA_004024945.1 of Uropsilus gracilis. Taxonomy (NCBI): domain Eukaryota; kingdom Metazoa; phylum Chordata; class Mammalia; order Eulipotyphla; family Talpidae; genus Uropsilus; species Uropsilus gracilis. The sequence continues at coordinate 46,797 of PVHY01010646.1, forward strand.
GTGTTGTTTTTTTTTTAACTCCATGTTTTCTATTTGCCTCTTTCTTAGTGAGTCATTCTCTTTCTTCAGTTTTTCAATTTTGTTATCCTTCTTAATGCATTCCTCATTATATGATTCTAACTCTTGCACTTTTGCAAATTTGATACTGAGATCTTCTCTTAACTCTTTGAGCACTTTGTCATACTGATCTTGAATTCCTTCTCTGACAAGTATGGCAATTCTTCCAAGTCATTGTTATTGGGTTCTGGGAATTGCCATTCATTCAGAGGTGAATTAGGTCCTGAAGGGCTAGCTTGAACATTTGAAATTTTTCTTTTTCCTCTTGTTTGTTTTCAGATTTGCTAGATGTGTTGGGCTACTTTGGAGCTTGTATTGTTTGGCATGGTCTTTAACATATTGCAAAAGGTTGTGTTTACCTCTGTCTTTTGCTGAAGCTGGAGAAGTAGTTAGCTGCCTAGCTTTCTGTTCCAGATTCTCTACACTTCCTTAGTGGTATAATTGAAGTATACATTGGTTGGTAGTAATCTCAAGTTTTTATTTGTTTATTTATAGTTACTATCTGTCCTTGTTCTGCAAGTTTGTGATCTAAAATCAATTTTGTGATTTTTATTGGGTTCCTTTGTTCATCAGCTCCTGTAAAAGGATTGGCAGGAGATCAATGGTGTCTGGCTAAGGTGCTTCTTCCCATTGTTTGTCCTAGTAGGGAGTTGGTTTCTAGTCTTAGATGGTGTGGGGGCAGGAGTGAGGAGCCTGAGAGTCAGTTGGTGTCTGCACAGGACCCCAAGCTGGTTTGGTGTCTCACCTGTAAAAGTGAATTTAGTTTTACATATGGTGAGTTTGTAGTGCCTGAGGTTATCCTAGTGTAGTCAAAAATTGAATTGATATATTTATAGACATACAGGTCAGGAAAGAGCTTGTAGGTATAGTGTTATATTATGCAGCTTGACAATATATTTAAGGTGTATTTCAGTGGGCCATAACATCAGTGAACCATTGATAAGGAGAAATAACCCATATCAATAGAACTGCTTAAATAAATGGTTTGTAAAGGGGAAAAGAGGGCTATAAATGCATGGAAAAATATGTAGAATGATGAGAATTAAATATATTACTTTTTTGAATATTAGTTTAAGGGACAATTAAGATAGAGAATGTAAAGGAGAAAATGATGAGTATATTGATACTCTTGTAGTGGTAAATTTGCTGGAATTTGATACTGGAGAAGATGGTAGTTTTGTTCATGAAGGACTCCTTTGTTCATTGTGAGAGAAGAAAAGTAGAAAATGATGGTATGGACTAATTGTATATATTGTATATATATATATACAATATATATATGTATATATATACTATATATGTATATATATATATATGGACTATATATATATATATGGACTAATTACACACCCATATATATAGAGAAAGAGAGTCTACTCTGGACCCATAAAGCTCTGCTTAATATTATTACTATTTGTATAATATACACACACGTATTATACGTACACACAGGCAAGTTGTTTAACCTCTATATAATTCAGCATCTTCATCTATAACATGCTGTTATTAGTGTTAGGCATTTCATTGTGTTAAATTGAATATTAACTGTTATTAACTTATGAAATATTGGAGTTAGTGTTTACAGTGAAGAAATACCAAAAAAAAATTTGTGATTAGTATTAAGTAGTATAAATTTGAGTTACATATTTATTTTTGTCTTTTTATGGGTTTCCCAATTTGATCTTTAGAGTTTTGGAGGTCACATCAAGAACACACTTGACTTATAGAGAACTGCAAAGATATGAGCTACAGCCATCATCAAGTCAACATTCTCAAGGGCTTAGAGCAGTCTAATTTGTTTTTATTTTCCAATAATTAATTTTGAATCTGTTTGAAAATAGGAAATGTTTTCCTATTTCATCTTAAAAACTAAGGGGAATGGCATATATGATTAAGAATCTTGTTTCTCTAACATTTTATGCTGCTGCTTCATGTAAAAAATATATATATGAAAATAGAATATTACATTAGATGGGCAAATTTTTGCTTCCTTTCCTAACATAGATTCTCTGCATTCTTTATCTCTGATACATATTATTATGCAAAATTCTGAACAGTTCTCTCTCTTGGCTTTGATGCATACACTACTTTGATATGTTTATCTTGCTATATATCATTCACAATGCTTTCAGTGTACTACTTCATGCTGAGTGAAAAGTAGAGGTGAATAAAATACCCATTCAATTACACTGAAATGAGAGTGCAAAGAAAACAAGAATATGGAAAGATAGCTCAGAAAATTACTTCTGTGGTGGAGTTTTGTGTTCCTTTTATTGTTTTACTAGTTCATTTATTTAGCAAATATTTTCAGAAAATGTTATCCCAGGTTGATAGAAATGGGAAGATGTAACAAGTCCAATATTTCATGTCTTAATATAATGAATTATATTGTAAAGTGTTGAAAAGCTTATACTAATTTTCATATCTATTATTATTATATTTAATATCTATCACAATGCAATGAGATAAGGAAGGACAGCCTTAGAAGTATATCTTGAAATTAGTAAACATTATACACCTTTAAGGTGGACTATATATGATGGAATTATAAAGTTTTATTTTTTTTCAAACCTGAAATTTAAAATATAATAAATATAATAATTTTAGTCTGAGCTTTCTTTCCTTTTTATTAAATATACAACATTGTGCAAGTTAGTTAAACTATTTAATCAGTTCTACCTTTTCTTAGATAGATGGAGGACCAATAAATTTTAAGCTCTTCTGTGTCTATAACATTTTATGACACAGATATATTTACTTCAGATTTACATTCATTATCTTCTTTATTGAAAATTTTGGGTTTTTCTGAATTTGCAAATTGACAATTTTAAATGGACAGATTTGTAATTTAACTATCAATATTACAGTTACTATCAAATAATTGGTCAAAAAGAGTGTTTTGAAATGCTAAATGAATTGATGGTTGGTGTAGACCAGTGTTGTCTGGAGAAGTTCTGGCAGTCTAGTTGGGATAATTTGGGTTGAAATTGGGTCACTATAGAACTTGACACTTGCAAGTGAAGAATATTGATGGAATTTAGTCCTGTGGTGATTTGACTTCTCTAAGAACTTTGAACTGCTTAAGTATTCATATACTGAGGGCACTACACCAGCATAGTAGTGACTTGCCTGAATTTCAGTGTAGATGAAATTTGGATTTATCTTTATCTTTTTATAAACTACAACTGTTTTGGGAAGACAGTGTGTACTTGTCAGTTCATGGTTGTGGCCAATTAAAAGTTAGCTTAATTGACCAATTAAAAGTTAACTTAAGAGAAGCCTCCACTTCAGGGCCCAGCTTACGTGGGCTGAGGCACACGGCAGCTGAGTTTCACCGGCGACAGGGAAACATAAGTCCCTCGCATCGCACCTCACCAGAAGCTGAGGAGAGCTCCGCGGAAGTCAGGTGAGATCATCTCCCTGACCATCCCCTCAGGCAGCTGTGGGTCACTAAGGCAACGGGGCCTGGGACAAAAGGTGCAGTTCTGCATTTTGCAACTGAAAGAAGCCTTCCCAGCCAGCCAGGTCATGGCCAAACTGAGTGCGTTTGAACTGGGGGTGCCCGGCCAGCTGTCTTAACTGCCAGCAGCCTCCACTCCAAACCCAAAAGCGCCGGCACCACTACGCCGCACCGGCGCAAACTCAGAAATCAAGGATACTCACTACCAGAAGCACATAGGCAAAGTTATCCACAACTATATAGAATTCAACATGCCTAATACTAGAGCAGTAGTCACCCAATATGTAGAGCAGATACGAAAGGAAAACACAGGAAGGAGGAAGACCATAAATACTCAAGCAAGCCCTAAGAAAAATAACTCCCCACCAAAGGATAAACAACCTGAAGAAATCAACTTGGATGACATGGAAGAAATACTCCATATGTCAAAGAATTCAGAATCAAAATGATGAAAGTACTCAAAGAATCCAAGGAAGAGGGGGTGAAGAGGGAAAGCAAAAGGGAAGAAGCATTCAACGAATTAAGAGAAGTAGTAGAAAAATGTAAACAAGAATGCAGTAAAATGGGCAACATCATCAACATATAGAAAAACGAAATTGAAACACTAAATAAGAAACTACAGGAGATGCAATGCATAAAGAGAGAAATAGAAGAACTCAAGAATGCAGGGAAGAGCCAGGAAAGCAGAATAGAAGAAATAGAGGAAAGAATCAGTACACTAGAGGATACAGAAGTAGAAAGAACAAAGAAAGAGAAAGAGAGAGAAAAGCAGAATAAGAAAAC
>PVHY01010647.1:0-51066 GCA_004024945.1 Uropsilus gracilis
TCATATCATTTTAATCTCCAGGGGTCGGTCACACACCCCCTTTCCTCCTTGACCACTCCAGCTGGTCCCCACCTTCCTGTGTGTTCTTTCATTTGGTTGTCCATATATTAGTGAAACCGTTAGGTTTCTGTCTTTTTCTTTCTGACTCGTTTCTGCTAGTATGATTTCTTCTAGATACATCCATGTTTCCATAAATTCATCAAATTTGTCATTTTTAATGATGAGTAATACTGTATTGTGTATATATACCACATCTTCTTCATCCATTCATCTGTTTTGGGATATTTAGGTTGTTTCCATGTCCTTGCAATGATAAACAGTGCTGCAACAAACATTCGATATTTTGCCCATTTTTAAAATGGGGTTGTTTTTCTTCTTCTTTAGTTGTAGGTATCTTATTTTTTTACAGTGTGGTCTGGATATATGTCCTTAATCAGGTACATGTACTCCAAATGTTTTCATTCAACTGAAACTTTGCTTTTTCATTTTATGAATAGGTATCTTTCAAAGAACGGAAGTTTTAGACTCTTATGTGATACATTTTGTGTTTTAATGCTCATACTTTTGTATACAATGAAGGAATCTTTGCCTAACACTTGTGATTTTTATGGTTATTCTTGAGTTCTGTTATAAATAGGAAATAGTCACTATAGTAAAATAAGTAGAAATTATGTTAACATTTGAAGACAACTGGCATTTTCTAACACCTCATCTTTATATGCCTGACTCTGTGTTAAAGACTGCTCATAAATTTTTAATCTTCAGAGCAACCTTTGGAGTTTTTAAGGGGTATGTGATGGAGGTTTCAGAGAATTTAAGGTATTTACTCAAGATCACACAGCTTCTCAGTAGAAACCTTTGAATTTGAAGTTAGGTCTTATGCGTAATGGTAATAACTTCTACTTACTGAATAGTTGGCCCATGCCATTCACACTGTACTGCCTCAAGTGGTTTAATTTAACCTAGTCACTACAAAGGACTCTATGAAATAAGTAATATCATTTTACAGATGAGGAATCTGAGATTCAGAGATGGTTAGTAGCTTAACCAATGTCACACAACCCTTAAACTTGATTTCCCCTGCTTTATGTTAGAAATTTGGTAACCATATGACCTAAATGGTTCAGATTTCAAATTTTCTGGCCCATTATTCCCATGAGAAATCCTACACTAAAGGTAACTGGATTTTAATTGATAAATCACATTTTCTCATAGAACAAACTAGAATATACCACTCTCTGTTTTGACCTGCTTTTTAAGAGGGAATGTGATGAATTCCACATCTTTGGCATGTAAGTGGTGATGTTTCTGGGATGTTTAGATTTTTCCATTGACTTTGAAAGACAATAGTTGCTTCTGTAGGCCAAGATTTAAGATGGATTATCATCTTTTTAAAATTTCAATTCTGCAATTCTGCTTAAATGTGTCTTAGGCAGTAGGTTTGATCTTAGTGTTAGGGAGCCCTACTTGGTTCAGTGTATTTGTGCCTATTTAATCAAGTTTTCCTGCAAATGTGGTATCTTAGCTTGATTCTTTGCACTGATTTTATAGCTTTCACCTAATGACTTGAGTCCTGATTCCCTGAGGACTGTTCTTGGTCTGAAAGGAAAATCCTTGCATTATCTTTTGAAGTTTAAATTTATAGTAACTTTAAAAGAAGCTGCAAATAGACTTAATGTAAATATCACTCCACCCCTTTTGTGTTATTATTTCTCCTACAGCTGTGCCCCTTATCATTCTTACTCTCTCTTTCTGTATGTTTTATTGTAAAACCAGACAGTAACATTTTCTTAGCTTACTGTCACCTCCAAAACCATCACAGAAGTTTCCTTTGGAATTGCTCATCCTGATTTTCTTTCTCTCTCCCACATGGACACAATGCACAGTACCAAACATATATACCTGAGTCTGTGCACTTAGGGTCAGCAAACTTTCCACTAAGGAAAGTTGTCCTGATACCAGACTTTCAAGAGAAGTCATTTTTATTTCTCTTTTCAGCATACACATTTTAGGTTGTTCTGTGAGAATGGGTGACTTATCACTCAAAGTTGGATTACCTTTAGGATAGGATTTCTTATGGAACAATGGGCCAGGATATTTGAAATCTGAACCATTTAGGTCATAAAGTCATCAAATCTCTCTTTTAAGTAAATGAGTTAGGACAGTCTAAATTTGTAGGATCTTCTCATCACTGGCTTGCTTTTAAAGGATAAGTCAGAACATAACATTTCTATACAAGAGTGAGTGTGTACTTGAGGCCATGTTTTTGTTATTGTCCAGGCTGAAAGAACATCTCTAAAGAATAGGAATGGGGAGCAAGGACAAGGAATGGTGAACCTGGACTCTCCTCAGTTTGAGGATTAATTAAGACAACAGCTTTCAAACTGGTACACATGATACCTGGAGGTGTACTTTGACTCTTCAGTGGGCACATGTATGTGGATGGTTTTAAGGACATAAATCTCCAATTCTTAACTTTTGCATTTTTAAAAAGTAACCTGAGAATTCATCTACAATCACAGCTACTTATCAGTCAAACCTTACTCTCGGGTAGTGTTGTAGAGTGTGGGCATGTAGTAATCAGAAAAATTAACTTTGGGAAAAGTTCCTTCTATGATTCATCAGTGTTATCTAAATTTTGGTTAGACTTTTTGTCTTTCTGTGTTTTGAACATATTTTATTTAGGCCAAACAGAGATCTTATTTTGGATCTTCCAAATTTATAACATTAAAAAATTGCTGTAACTTAACATTTCTGAATCTTTTTCTAAATGTACATCTGCTCTTTTAAATGAAATTATTCCTGGGACTGCAAGAAGTTACAAGAAATGTTTGCTAACAGCCACTATAATAGTTACGCATGACTCTTTAGATTTGGTTTGTTATTTCACTTTGTGTAAGGAACAGTTTACTCTGGTAACATTCAATTTTTATTGTATTTCAACTTATAAAATTTTAAACATCTTCTTAGTATTACAAATGCATTTTCAAAAGTATGATGACAATTTTAGATTTTGAATTTAAAAATGTAAAAGGGTACATAGTTTTTGGAAGTTACTTTAGGAAACGTGAATAAAAAACCACGATGACTGCTGATGTGAGAAACCATTAGCAATGTGCCTTGGGGAGCGGTCTGTTGGAAGTGCCATATGCTTTTATGTGGACAGGTGACATGCCTTCCAATTTTCTCTGCATTAATTTATGGACTGAAGAATCATCTGATGGTGAGTAGGCACCTGAATGTGGACAGTTCTAAGTCCAATAGAAATAATGTTTAATGTTGATTCATATCTATTAGCAATGTACCTTGAAAAAATTTGGTAGTCTTAGGAAGCATTTTGTTTAAAAGAGTCAGTGTTACTTAGTGCCCTGTTATGGATGTTTTGAATTTGGGATACCTCTAACACAGAACCAGCTCTACCCTAAACAGAAATATGTATGAATATGATAATGATTCATTTTAAATGACTTTAACATATTTCCATAAATAACTCACACATCCATTTTTAATACTTTATTTATTCTTTATTAATACAATATGACCATAAAAAGGACTGACATCCTTTTCAAACTTCTTTAGTAGTTTTGCTTATGATATACCTTGTTTTTATTTATTTGGGAATATTTATTCTGATGAATTTTACTTTACTTTTATTTACATGCTGTGTTTGAGGAACCAAACCCCTGTGTAAATTGAAAAAATATACAGTATAACATGGCTCAGTCCATTCAGGCTGCTGTAACAAAATACCACCAGATGGAGGCTGATGCAACATTTATTTCTCACAATCATAGAGGATGGGAAGTCCAAGGTCAAGGCACCTGCTGGTGAGAGTTGCATCCTGGTTCACAGTTGACTGTCTTCTCACCATCTCCTCATCTGACAGGATGGCAAGAGACCTCTTTGATAAGGGACTCTGGAGTCTGTTATGAGTGTTAACCCCCTCCCTGATTGTACCCCCAAGTTTCTTGTCCTAACATAATCATCTCCCAAAGACCTCACCTCCAAACACTACTATCATGCTGGGACTATGAATTTTGTGGGGGACACAAACATTCAGTATGTACCCTCATAAATATAATTTTTACTGTGAATCTGCATTTATCCTCAGGAAGAAAATGACTGGAAATAGATAATGTAGTGGCAATTAAGAACAACTCTCTATAAGATGGAAAGCAGAAGTTCTAACAAAATAAGAAAATAAAAGTGGTCTATGCTTATAATAATTTCAGACAGGCTGATATGTCATTAAGTTGGGACTTTCAGAACATTACTGACCATCATGTAAAAGAAGTTTAAAATGTTTAAGGAGAGAGAAGAACAAGACAGAGAGGTCTGCTGCTCACACTAAATGGAGTATGAGGACAGACAAATGAGAATGTGGAATGGCTTCACTCTTTTTTAGTTTTTGTCTTTTCTATTTAGTGGAACTGTGTGGAAAATATTAAAAGGAAGCTAAACCCAAACAGAGAGAGGACTTATATTTTCTAAATTAATATAAGAATTTTGGTTCGTATCTTTCTGAATCCTATAGAAAGTTGAGAGTTAAATTGCTGAGGAAATTGCTACAAGGCTCTTGAAGGAATGGAGATGAGCAAGCAGAATTCAGATGTTTTAAAACAGGGCAGAGAGTGTTTGTTGTTGTCGTAAGGCACTGTAGTTGTATATTGAGCATTTCCTGAGACCCAGGCACTTGCTGGTGTGCTACAGGCCAGGGCTATATCTATAAACTGATGGGTGGTCTCACTTCTTGCAGCTTGGTGAGGGGGAAGCACAGACCAATGAGGTGGAAGTACAGATCAACAATGAGAAGAAATTTGATAAATCTTTGAGAAGGGAAGTACAGAGTGTGGGAGAGCACATATCAGGCACCCCTTTCAGAAAAGATAGCTACAAGCTGAAGTTCCAGGGAACACTCTAGAACAGATTCTCAGAAGACTGATACGGGAAATAATGAAGTAATTGCTGGGATGGACTTGCCATAACTTTACCAAATCACCCACACTAACTTTTCTTTGACAGAGAATAGATGGAAGGTGATGCATTCATTTAACAAGATCAAATGAAGAAAATATTTTATAACATTGTTATATGAACTCAGTAGTGAATAAATACAGCAGTGAATGAAAGTGAAAATTCTTGCCCTCATCAAACTTACATTTTAATGATGGATACAGACCATAGAATAAATGAGTAAAATATGTAATATGTTCCATATTGATATCTAAGATTTAAGTAGGGTAGAGGGATTTGTGGTATGTTTCTACAGGGAGTTGCATATTTGACAGCATGGCCAGGTAAGTTCTCATTGATAAAGTGACTATGAAGTAAAGACCAAAACACACACAAATGATCACCATATGAAAAAACAGGGAAAGAGGGCTTGAGGTCAAAGAACAACTGCTTCAGGGAATGACATATGCAAAGGACCTAAGGCAGAAGCTCTACAGGAACAGTAAAGCTACTAGTAGTACAGTAGCTTGGAGTGGGCAAAGTTGGAAAGAGTAAGAAGTGAAGTAAAACATGTACTTAAGAGCCAGATCCATTGGATCTTTGATTGTTGTAGAACTTTGGTTTTAAGTCTGCTTAAGGTTATGAGCAATGAGGAGCAATATCTGATTTATATTTGTAGGATTACTCTGACTGAACGTCAGGTAGAGCCTGAAGGTAGGGTGGAAGTAAGAGATACAGCTGTCTAGTACGTGGATTATGGCAGCGGAGATGCTAAAAACTGATCAGATTCTAAATATAATCTAATGTTGGAGCAGCAGGATTTGCTTACAGATGGGTGGTGGAATGTGAAATAATGAGAAGAGTCAACTATAACACCAAGATTTTTACCTTGAGAGAAATGTAAGATTGGCCTTTTCTATTTCTTGAAATGGGAAGGCTTCTTGAAAGCTTTTTACAGCTTTCAAGAAGGAGGTGATGGTCATGGTTGTTGTGTAAGGCACCTATCAAAATCTCTGTATTCAACACATTACATTTTGAAATATTATTGAAAGTGCAAATGGAGATGTTAAATAGTCAGAAAATCAGACCTGGTGTTCCAGTTGGGCTGGGAGCATCAGCAAGACAGTGCTGCCTAAGTCATGAGTCTGGATGAGATCATCTAGAAATAAATGTGATTAGAAGAAGGAGGAGCTTCAAGAGCTGAGTCTGGGGTACTTCAAAATTCAGATGTCAGGGAAATGAAGAGGAAATGGGGTGGCCAGATGTAAGAGGAATAAGCTAGTGGTCATGGCTTCCTGGAATCCAAATGAAGAAAGTATTTATGTTGAAAGTACTTTAAAGAGGAACAGATTAGAGAGGGGCAATGAACACAAAATACCTGAGCTTTAGTATGGCAGACAGCAAAGTCATTAATGAAAACCCACCAACATGATGCAAAAAGACCATAAACTGAATGGAAAAGTAGTAAACTAGATTTACAGGTAAGTATCTAGTTGCATTCGAGGATGCTGATTAAATGGAATATTAACTTAAGTAGTATGGCTCAAACTTTTGAAATCTTTTGACTTTAATGACTAAACTGCAAAACATGTGAAGTTCCTGTAGTTTTAACAGTGAGCCATTATTTTTCCAATAGAAGATAATATTATGATACATATTGTATTTTTCTCAGCCCTCTACATTCTCCAAGCCCCCACTGATGTGGCGTCTGATGTACTTCCAAGGGAGACATGTCCTGCTCTTGAACTGAAAGAAAGTCATGGAGGTGACTAGGGGCGTTCTGTTGCCAGTCCAGTCTTTTAATTTAAAAAAAAAAATTACATCAATGTCTTTGATGGAAGCAGAGAGAAAACCATTATAATTATGGTTGTTTTAAAACTTTAATGGCTTTTATTACACAATGAGTTCTAAACTGAAAGACATAAGTAAGAGTTTGATAATTTTCTTTTGATAAATTTCTTTTGATAATTATCAAGTACAAGGAAGGTGTCAGATAGTCCAAGTATTGAAAATATAGTTTGACTTTCAAAAACTAAAGAAACAAACCACAAACAATAGGCCACTGGTTTTGACATAAAATATGTCAAAAATCCAGAGTGGATAATTAAAAGCATGGTCTGTGAAAATTTTGAAAAGGCAGTTTGCTGCCCTCATTCTTTCCCCAAGTACAGCTCCTGTACCAACAGAACAGGAAACTAAATTTTCCTGCCCTTGACAATAATCTATCATTATATCACTGAAATATCAAAGAGTCTAAAATAGAGTAATATAGTCACAAAACACATGGTTTATGGTCACAGGACTTGGGTTTGGGTCTTTGCTTTACAATGTATTTATGTGAGCTAGGAGAAATTTACCTAACCCTTTAAAATCTTCATTTCTTCTTCTTAAAATGGTAAAAGTAATACCTTTTTACAGCTTGCCATAATGGTTAAGTGAGATATAAAGAAGAAGGCAATTTCTAAAACATAAAGTACTAATTGAGCATTAGTTAGTCTAGATTCAAGAAATGTTGCTCAAATGTCAGCAATTGCCACTAGTGTTGGTAAGATCTTGGCTTAAAAATAAAAAAAGCAAGCAAGAAAGAAGAACCTGTAGAAAAAGAAAGATGAGAGTCAACTTTGTCAGTACCCTGGGATGATTATACTTGGAACTCCATATTCAGGATGATATTTTTAAAAGGATATAGGTAAATAGAAAGTTTCACCAGACTATCAAGAAGATTGAACAAATATCTATGAGAAATATTTAAAGGAATTGAGAAGGCTTGAAGAGAGAGATGGGAAGATAAGTATCTTCAAAGAGTTGAAGCATGTTAGGTGGTGAAAGGATTTAGTTTGTGCTGTTCAGTCTTCAAGGGTAGCAAAAGACAGGATGGAAAAAAAAAACTACACATTCCCAAAAAGAAATAATAAAGAGACAATATCAAACACTAATGAGAATGAGCAGAAACTTTTATATACCACTAGTTGGAATAATATTACTATAATTTTGGAAATCAGTTTAGCAATGTCTTACAAAACTTAAACATACCTCAGTAATCCTATTCCTTCAAATATACCCAAGAAAAATAAACACATACATATACACAAAAACTTAGGCATGATTATTCATAGTAACTTTATTTTTAACATCCATATCTGTAAATTTCCACGTATCCTTCAACAGGTGAAAGGATAAATGAAATATATATTCCTATAATCTTACAAAGGAATACTTTTAAGCAATAAATAAAACCCAAAAATTAAGATTTCAAATAGTAACAGGATAAATCACAAGATAATTATGCTATGTGAAAGAACCCAAACTCATGCAAACAAACAAGCAAGCAAGCAAACAAACAAACAAATAATACAGTTGAACTAAAAAAAAAGAAAAAAAGACAGGATGGATGAAGTAAACTTCCAGTCACAGAAAGAAAGGGAGAGCTGTGTATCCCTTTAGTGGGACTGGAGAATGGCACCTTTCCAGCTGTGGGTTAAATTGTAAAGGGAAAGGAAGAAGATTCCTGAATAAGCTGCGGGGTAAAGTGGGGTCAGGCACAACAATCATTAGTAACATCTGATCTCATAAGTCTATCCTTCCAGGATATAGTCTCATTTTTCTTTTTGTATATACCTGTACCATAGGATACCCATGGCCACAGCATGCCATAATATGATGCACACCCACATTATTTAATCTTAGATTTAAAAATCATCATTTAAACTGGGATATATCCTTTAATTTTTTCCCCTTACTCTGCCTTGACTTCTTGACACTTGTTTGGACCATTCATGTACCTTGGAAACAGCAGACCCAGAGAGACTTCATAATATGTGAAAGGAATTTCCAAGGCTAAACTAACTGCTTTCAGTCTTTATCCCAAATGAAGGAATGACTTTGATCTGTCAACTGTAAAAAGTAAACTGGGCATGACCTTCACTCATCACCAATCATCTCACTTAATGACATTTGTTAACTTTATTCTGATATTAGATCATGGTCTCTGTTCCATCAGGGTTTTTTCAACCAAAGTCTAATTATTTCCATTTATATATAAGGAGAACTTAGAAGTCTAACATGTTGAATGTGAGGTTTGTCTCTATGTGACTCATCTTTTGAAGATACTTTGTGTATTTGCTGATATTTTCCTTAGAAAGGAGAGGGAATAAAAAGATCAGCTTTAACATCACATATACTTTCAAGTACTAACTTTATTGCTCTAGAGACTTTGAGCATTTCTTTTGCCATACAGATGATATATTCTAGCTCATTTGGTTGTGTGGTGCCATTTCATCTGGAAGGCCCCCAAATGACAACTGTTGCTTTTTAGAGGATGTAACTTCGGAGAAGCTGTCACCATGAATAAGGCTCCACCTGACTTGAAGAAACCTTCTGGTATCTGAAATGTTGCATGTGCTTTATGCAACTGAAAGACTTACTTGCTGAAAAGCTATCAGAGAACCAAAACTTTTCATAGTGTGATTAAAAGATAGGCTGATTCATTTTTGATGAACATTCTGAAGTAAGCTAAGAATAATTGGTAATGTAGCATTCTAAAAGATTCTCAAGCATTCCAGGGTTCTCATCAAACACTTTCCTTTAAATGGATATTTAAATTTTATAATTTAAATTTTGTAATCCAATCTGATAGTTTAACCATTTGCACATGTTTATATCATATGCAAACAAGAGTTAAAATAAATTGATTTTGGAAACCTCATGGTCTAAGTAAGGAAGTTGTGACCACAATAACACTGGAATCAACTCACTACTGATATGATAATTCTGACCCTTGAACTCTGACATAGGAAGACTAAAATATCATCTAAATAACTTGTACTGAGATAATGTGTAGAATTTTGCCACCCTCCCTTCCTCGTCACCAACCCCTTCTTACTCCCAAGCTTCTATGAAAGCAGAACTAAAAATGAAGGTAAAGAGAAAACACATGTGTTAAATTTATTTTAAAACTGTCTACTTTCTTTTTGCCCTCAGATAATGTAAATAGGCAGATGATTATTTTCACGGCTACATTCCTGTATATTGAATTAATCAAATTGTTGAAGAATAATATAAATCAAATTAAGATTTCTAATATATTTTATTCCAAAAGTAAGAATAAAGTAAATTTTATTTCAATAAAGATGATAAAAAAAGTAGTTTCTGTCAAGTGGCTTTTGTAAAAATGTCCTTGAGAGTAAATTCCTTTTATTGAATTAACTTGAACTCAAAGAAATGACTAAAATTATTATCAGCAATGTACTAGAAATAATGATCTGCAGGGTTAGAGTTAATAACCTGTGGAAGTGACTGGATTTGATATCTTAGTTCTTGAATCTTCCCAGCATGTCACCAAGAATGACAACCATTTTAGACATTTTGACTTGAAATTAGGCTTGAAAACAGCTATTCTCTTGGGGCGAGTTAACATTTAATGTTGGGCAAGTTGAAATGACTGCTGATTTTCATTCTTTATATTAATTCCATGGGGAGGGTGAGCTAGTAAAACATTTGTGTGAGCTGGTCATTATTTGAAATTTATTTACCAAAGTGGCTTACGTAATAATCATCCCTGCGCTAAATCAGTCAGTCAACAAGTTTTTATTGAGTCCCCACTGGATTAGAGTAATGTACAGTAATGATGTATTCAGTAGTGTACAGATGTATGCAGCAAGGTCAGACTGCACTCAACCTCCAAGTCCTTACAAGCCATTAGAGGAGACAAACAGATACATATCATCAACTCAAATGTAACCAGATGACTTAACTTCTAGAACTCAGGCTGGGATTGTTCTGGTGGGTGATGGGGTGGCTACTTGTGGGAAGTTTTCACGATGTAGGTACCATGGTTTGGGTTAAGTAAAAGAAAGTTCACAACTTGGCAGATGAGAAAAGTAGTTTGGCTTTGTAGATACAATAGATCTTAAAGACTAAAGTAAAGAAGGGGAGTCTGCTTAACTGATTTGGAGATACAGCAAAATGGACACACATATAAGATAGTATTAGAGTTATTCAAAACCAAAATTTGAGCAGAGATGACACTGGAATGAGTCTTGTATCACAATGACAAACTATATATATAAACTCTGTTAAACAGGAGACCTTTCATGAAAAGATTAGCAAATCCATGAAAGGTTTTTGTTTGGGAATTGCTTATGTGGAGTTCCTCCTGATGCTTACCATACCTTGCTGATTTAAGATACCCCAAACAAGACGGGCATTACAAACTAAAAACTATGTATGGCAACTATAAGTTTCTCAATGAATGTCTTCTGCTCCAGCAACCTGACTGATCACTACTATTCAGCATCATGGGAACATTGCTTTCCATCTTATTTTGAGTCTTTCCCCACACCTGAATACCATATTGGCATCGCTGGCTAGCTCCTGCTTATCCTAATAGTCTTCTTCTTCTTCTTTTTTTAAAATAAGTTCAACAAAAAAGCTAGTTTTAGTTGAGAAGACTTTTTAACTCACTTGATATTAGAATGAGTGAGATAACTTGAACAGTCAGGCTTTTCAGAACTTTCTGGTAAAGACCCCAACCAAGTTCTGCAACAAATAGTTGTAGGATATGACAGTTTGCCCTGGTAACTGAGCCAGGCAACTCTATCTGAGCCTCATGTGCTAACAAGGTTATGCCCCCATCTTTTACTATTTGGTACAAAATGGATGTCACTTTGGTCCATAACAATGTAATAAAATCCAACTTGTAAACTTTTAATTTTGAGACTCTAATCTGATTCTTCATCAGATATGTGATGCCTGGGTCACTTAATTTAACAGTTTTCTTGGGCTTCACTTTCATTATCTCCTTTAAATACACAACAGATCTGTGAGGCAGGTTTTATGTTTGTCTTATGATGAGAAATTGAAGTTCAAAGAGATGTGTTGTTTCAGTGATCACAAACCTGAGCTTCAAATCCAAGCTGGTGTGACTAAAGAGCACACACAAAGAGCCATGTGAATGGTCTATATTTTTTAAAAAGGTGGAACTCAGCCAACCATAGTCCCACACTTACTAATCTGAGTATGAGGATTAGAGAATATCATCCTGTCTTACTTGAGATATTTATTCTAGTCAAATAAACAGTTAACTATTGACTGCCCATTCTGTGTTGAGAAGTGTGCACTCACGGAATGCAAATACTGAGGATGCAAGATCCTTATTTTAGGAAGTTCCTAATTGCATTAATATTCTTTGGGCACCTAGGACATATTCCTATAGATCCTCAGCTGTGCGCTGTGTGTAGGGTATCCTTTCTCACATTTCAAACTACTTTAGTTCCAAACTTTCTTTAAATATAGCTCAAGGAAGAAAAAGTAAATGTTCTTTGATTCCTCACATTTATTTGGTTATCTATCCCTACTAAAGCAATAGTTAGGCCAGAGTTCTGTTGGCAAGTATGTTGTCATCTTTACTTCTGTGTATATTTGCCTGAATGCTAGTATTCCAAAGACAATAATCTAGACTGATTCATCCTTGTATCCCTATCACTTATTGCAGCACTGAATGAACAAGGAAGGAGCTAAGACTCAGTGGTCATTTGGAAGACAAAGTGAACTAAAATAGAAGTCCTTAGAAGTCACTAAAGTATTGTCTTTTTGGGGGAGGGAACTTTTCCAAAGAGATGAAATTTGTCTGGGCTTAAATGCTTTGGGTTAGGAGTTGATGAGAAGATGATGGTAGAGATAGAGTGCCTGTTTTTAAAACTTGAGTCTAAATTTGCCTACTGATGGTTTGCATTCTAACTCATTACTACTAATTCAGTACCGGCAGGTCTCTCAGAACCAGCTGAATCTCTTTCCCCAGATAACCTTTCAATGGTTAAACATCTTAGACTTTTCTAAGTCTCCTTTTCTTATGGTGGTACTTCTCTGATTTTCTAATCATCACCCATATTCTTTTCTGAAATACTCCCCATCCAGATGCCCATAGTCCTAAGCAACAAATAAGGTCAGGACTAATAATACCTCTATGCCTGAGATAGAGGCTTCTGTAAACACAGGCTATGCTGTGCTGCATCTACTCATTCATGGTGACCTTAGTGTCAGTGAGGACCATGGATTTTCTTTCTTACCATATTAACCTTACTTATTAGTGTCCCATATTCACCCTGTCTCTTAGTCATTACAAAGGCATTTACTACATACTCATTATATGCCAGGCACTGTGTTAGGTGCTAGGAAGATTACCTGAGAGAATCATAGGAGCTTGTATTTGTCTCTGTTTAATGTCATCTTGGCACATAGGATCTGAATCTCCAATCTATATTTTTCTCTGTCTCTCCCTACCATATATATATATATGCCCACACACACACATATAAAATCTATATCACACATACATACACAAACATATATTTTCAAGTGTTTGTGATGCCCCCAGTTGTGTATTAATGAGATTGATTATGGTGGTCTAAGAAAGAAAGTTTCTCATGGATAAAAATTGTAGAATATAATCTTAGATAACATTAAAACTAAAACTGCTCCAAGACATAGGCTTATAAGAAAACTGTGTACGTGGAGTGGAGTAACAAAATGGTGAAAAGTTTGGGCTTTAAATCAGATTCTCTGAGATCAAATGTGAATTCAATCACCAGTAACATGACAGAAGACACAATGTTTTGTCTAGTATCTTTTTGTATATTCTAATATCTTTTTGTGTAGTCCTATATATTCTAGTATCTTTTTGTATATTCCCATGTATTCATGGGTAACAGTTTCTGTTCAAATGGTTGTTATGATAATTAGGTAAGATGATGTATATATATTGGTGATGCCTGAGGTATATCAAATACTCAATAGTTGGTAGATTACATAAGAAAAACAGTTTTTTATATTGCCTGAAAAAAAAAAGAATTTTCAAGGTTAGAAAATGCGACACAATGATGTCATAGCTCATTATAACCAAGATTAGAGGTCATTCGAACTAAAATTTTACTGGAACTTGATATTACATTTTGCTGGGCTTCAGTCAGTGCAAAGAATATTTTAAAGAGAATGAAATATTTGTTGTAACAATACTCACTGCCACAGAATTCAAATTGGATTCGTAAGTAGTTAAATCAATAGTAAAGCAAATTAAGAATCTGAGTCTTAAATGTGACTTCTTCACTTATATTTTACACATTCCACTTTCCACACAGTTTTGTAATTTTCTACATCTAAACACTTCTACTATGTTAGCTAATTGAATAGCTATGCATAAATTTTAAGTTGTTTTTCATTATTGAAAGTGGCATGATTTGTGCTTATATGCACATTTGAAAGACTTTTCAAATAAGCCTTGGGATGATAATTTCTGGAAAATAATTGGTTGCCTTCTTTTCGGTTCAGGTGTTTCCAATATTGTCAATTTCTAGTCTGTTTCAGAACAAACTGAGGGAGTCTATCATTGATTTAAGGATATTGCCAAAATTGGTTTTGAAGGTATCTGGGATATTATTTATAATTTCATAATGAATTCCAGCAGCTCTTTTTGATAATGATGGAATAAACAAAGTCCTCAGCAGCATGCCAGTACAGTGGAGTAATGGCCGTTAAAGACATGAGCTTTGGGACTATTTGGAAACAAATGGTCATTTCACCAGAAAAGTAAAACAAACTGAGCAGTTTTACCCAACTTTCCTTCTTCGGCTCCATGCCATATTTATAGGTCAACTCCAACCAGTCAGTCCTGGTGAGTTTTTTATTTGTCATCTGTACGAATTTTCACTACGCAGTGCTTAGTTCTGTTCTCACTTTGTGTTCTGATAGCAGGTACACGTTTATTTTCTTTATTTGAAGAAAGTACCCCATTATTTTTTTAAAATATGAGATAAAATTATAAAACAACTATCCAGATTATAAAGCAATTATGCAGAATTGAATCCAATCAGCTCCAGTTCATCCTGGATGAATTCTGCAAATAAATGCTAGTAGATTGTGTTTGTTTTGCCTTTTAAGTAGCATTTTGAGATAATATTTATTTTATAACAATGAAGCATTATAAGTATTTATGGGCTTGATCTTATTTTCTCTACCTCATTCAGTGTATAACTCCATTTTGTGAAATTAACTGTCTCATAATTATGTAAGGAAAAAAAATCTCACTTTCTAACCCCCATAATAACCTACAAGGTGCTAAATTGTAATGAAAATGAAGCAAGAAGGAACAAAATTTCAGTAAGAGAGTTGGACAATTGGAGTGGATCTTTTTGCCTTTGTTGAAAACATGCCGAATAATGAAATAATAAAGATTTAATGAAAGGATTGATGTGTGAGGAGGCAGGGGAAATGGAAAGCAGGTGTGCCATGTCTGTGTTAAGTTTATACACCGTGTTTGGTCAATTTAGTTTTCTTTTTTGTGGGTTGTCGCAAATTGCTTTGCAATTTTTGGTTAAGTCTAGCTGTTTTCAGTTACATAACTACTCTTCTTGATCTTTAGAAAAAAAGTGTAGCCTAAGGTCAAGAGAGAATCGTCATAAAGAAAGAAGTACAAAAATGAATGAATGGGTCAAAAAATTCAGGACCCTATGATCCTGAAAAGCCTTCCAGGCACTTTTGCTCAACCTACATCAGAAGTCTAGAAAATGTGACCAGAAAGTAACCTGGAACTAGAATTAGGCATGGTTTCTTCATCACATTCTCATAGACTCAGGTTCATGAAACAGTCAAGAATAAGTACCTCTAGAAGTCACTAACTGTTTACGTTGAAGATGAAGAACATCAGGCTGCATCTGAGAAAGCTGAAGGCCAGAGAGGTGACATAAAGACACTGAGCAAATTGAAGTAGATAGCGTGGTTGTGTTGTAGTCACGATCTTGGCTTTCTCACCATTATAAGATCATAACTAGCATCATAATTCTTTCTATAGTGGGAGCCAGGAATGCGGTAGAACTGTAAAGAGTGATGGTTCAAAATAAGACAGAACATAGATCACCGAATGGGACAACAGAAGACTTAGTTCAGAAGAAGACTTAGTTGTTTCTCTGAATCGTGGGGCAAATATCAATACTATAAACAATATTGGTTTTTTTTTTATACAAACTGGGTGACTAATTGCCCATTTACCACAGTGGATCAAATGAAATGTTTGTGTAAGTGCTATGACAGCTCAAAGTAATTTATGTGTAATTTATTATGGGATACCATGTTTCCCTTAAGGACATCTTAACATCTAACCAGGGCTACCAAAATATCCCCAGAGGACATAACTGAGATGCAAAAAAGGTATGTGATACCTCAAATGAACCTGCATCCCACCCAGACTGAAATCCTTGAAAAGCCTGCCTTTAAATCAGCAAGCCATGAACATTCATTTCATTTATTTATTTATGAACTCATTCATTGAATAAATGAGGCATAAAAATATTAGACTTAGTCTTTAATGTTCCCTAAAGGGAGAAACATACAGATAAATAAATGTGACTTCAATATGGAAAATTTTGTATATTAAGGATTGGGGAAGATTAAGAGAAGGTTATGAAAAGCTTTCAAGAACTACATGTTCTTGAAGGTTGAGTAATACTGAGCCTTGCTGAAAAGATGTAGGAAATGCTGAAAAGATTTCTGCGGAGGGAGGATTCTCAATGAAGTCATGAAAATGTGACAGAGGAGATGTGTGGGCAATGTTGGGTTGTCCAGTGAGCATGAGGGTAAGAAATATGGGGACACTATTGAGAAATGGGTCTAGACAGGCAGGATGAGGTCAGCTGGAAGTCGCTGGTTAGCATGCTTAAGAGATTGGCCTTTGTCCAAACACATGAGAGACACTAACATTTGCAATGATTTTTATTTTCAGTTAAAATGAGACAAGGTAATTATTAAAATATTCAAACAATTTCCATATACAGTGAAAGTTAATAAAAAATAACATTCAAACCTTGGAAATAATATTCACTACCATTAGGTGACCGTTGTTCTAAACTTTTCTCTGTGCACATATACAAATAGATTAAAAAAGAAAAACTTTTTATCAACATAGGACATCTTCTGGTTGTAGCATAAAGTCTACTGAATTGGAACAAACTCCACCAATCTTTCAATTCCACAATTATGAATCCATAAACATACTAGATAAAATTTATATAGTCTTAAATATATAAATTAATTAAAAATATCTCTCCATAATGATGGTGTGTCAAATATAAAAACAGCTTTGGATTTAAGCAATGGACTTATGAGCAGATGTTGTGATGAATTTGGAAGATATTAGACTGGATAAGGGATAAAAGACTGAGCTTTTGATGCCCAAGTAAACATGAGAAATATGGTACTGGACATGAGTGAAGTAGGGAGCTGGAACAGAAATACAGCTGGCATCCTACAAAGAAAATCCTATTCCCTTGATTAAAGGAGACTAGTGAAATATGTTCATTGGTACAGGTAGTGTGCTTAGAAAAATTTGTTACTTTTTAGAACTATGGATGAGGAAAATAGGAGGGGAATTAAAGATCTTGGCCACTAAAAATAATATCTAATTGGGATTTACATTAATATTGTTCACCAGTCTAATGTTGGAATGTTCAAGTGGAGAAACTAACATCAACTAATTCCAGTCCAAAAGCAGAACTAAAATAATACTGTAGAAAGATTTTTATAGCTTGGAGTCTCAGGTATTCTGGGGGTAGAGAGAGGAAAAAGGGGAAATAATTAAAACTTATGAATTCCATGGGAAATAATCTATCATGTGAGAGAGTCAGCAGAAACTAAATATTTCCATGCACTTGAAGTAATAGAGCAATTTGAAGAACACAATGAAATGATCAAGCTTCAAATGGTTAACTTGATAGAAGAACTAGAAGTTAAGAAGAGAACATATGCTGTGAAAAATGAGAAGCAGAGGCATATCTTACTCATGAATGAGTGAAATACATGATAATAGCTGAAGGAAGAGTCAAATGAGACAAATGTGACAAATGAGAAATCCCCCCCCCAGAATATAGGAGAGAGAGAGAGAGATAATGAGAGAGAGAGAGAGAATGAGAGAGAGAGACTGAAATAAAGATTGAGAGAACTGAGAGGGGAACAATGTTGAAATAGAAAATAGTTTAGTTTTCCAAAACTGATAAAAAGCAAAACTAAAAACCATCTCTTAATTTAAAGAGCATTTACTTAGTGGTATGCAGTTATGTGTTCTTAAACAATGGAAATATATTCTAAGACATAGATCATAAAGCAAATTTGTTGTTCCCAAGCATCATAAAGACCACTTACACGAACCTAGATGATGTAACCTACTAGACTGTTGGTATAGCCCTGGGACCCCCATTGTAATGCAGGTCATCATTGACTGAAACTTCACTGAGTGATGAGTGCCCATACTGGTTAATGTTTGACTAACTTTCTAGAATAAAAAATAAGCCCTGATGTGTATTTCTGACTACTGGATTGTGAAAATTGTCAGTATGACTTCTTTGGGATTCCACAAATAAATAACTATTCACTATTCACATTCCAGGTTATGTCACTGAATGTGGATAAACATCTGTAACTGGTTCTTGGGAGCTGATCTGAAATTATATTAGCATATAATTTTATATATTGAATTCATATGAAATATAAATAAAAATGAATCATTGTAGTGAAACTCTAGAACATCTATGACAAAGATAGAAAATTCATTATGAACACAGAATATTCTTTTTTTTTGAGGAAAAATTCATCTGATAGCAATTTTTTTCAGAGTGATAGTTGAAGGACAGTAGGATATATTTTAATAATACTGAGTAAAAAATTCAGATTAACATTCTATACTTAGCTTTATTATTTTTTAAGGAGTGAGATGAAAGTGAAGACCTTTTTCAAGCAAGTGGCAAGAGAACTTACTAAGCACTAATCCTTGCTGGAAGAAATTAAAGGAAATAATTCTTACACTTCAGAAATCCATTTCTGGACACATCTACAGTTGGCAAAAGAAGGACAACATAAACAACTGGGACTACATCAAACTCAAAAGCTTCTGTACAGCAAAAGAGACAATAAACAAAACAAAAGGAAACCCAACCGACCGGTAGAAAATTTTTGCCCTCCATACAAGTGATAAGGGTCTGATAACAAAGATACACACACAACTTAACAAAAAACAAAACAAAAAGCCCAGTCAAAAATACGGGGAAAAGAACTAAAAAGACACTTCACCAAAGAGGAAATACCGATGGTCAATAAGCATGTGAAAGAATGCTCCAAGTCACTAATAATCAGGGAAATGCAAATCAAAACCACAATGAGGTACCATCGTACACCAGTAAGAATGGCCCATTAAAAAAAACCATGCAACAGCAAGTGTTGGTGCAGATGTGGAGAAAAAGGAACACTCTTACACTGCTGGTGGGAATGCAAACTGGTCCAGCCCCTATGGAAGTCTGTGTGGAGGTCCCTCAAACAACTGAAAGTGGAACTACCATTTCTCCCAGCAATCCCACTACTGGGAATCTACCCAATGGACACAAAAACACTCATCTACAAGGACACCTGTACTCACATGTTTATTGCAGCACTATTCACAATAGTCAAGATATGGAAACAAACCAAATGCCCCAAAACAGACAAACGGCTGAAAAAGATGTGGTATATTTACACAATAGAACATTATACATCAATCAAAGAAGACAAACATGTTATTTGCAGCAACATGGATGGAGCTAGAAGGAATCATGTTAGTGGAGATAAGTTAGAAAGAAAAATATGGGGTGATCTCACTATTTGAGGGATATAGGAAAAAACAAACAAATGCTTAAGAAAGACTGAAAACTGTCAATAGAACTAAAGCGTAGAACAAGAGAGGGAGGGGGAGGAGGGAGGAAACAGGGGCAGGGGAGAGCACAAAAGACTAAGATGGTGCACAGGTGATAGCATTGGGGTAGATAATGATTCAATATATATGTATATAGATGTATAGTTGCAAACAATAAAAAGTAAATAAAAAAATTCAGAAAGAGAGTCAAACCTACAGAAAAGTTTTGAATGTACAAGTAATGATAAACAAAGAAATTCATAATCATGAGCAACTATAAATAAGAATCTTTTCTTATTTATTATCTATAAAGTAAATATCTATAATAAATAACAATAACAACTATTTGGAAGGAGGTTTAACAGCAAAGTAGAATTTATTTCACTTTTTTTTAATTGAGTAACTAGTGGTTTAAAGTCTACCTGATTTAAGTCTTTAAATTCACATTCCTTGACCTGAACCAAAATCTGTAACGGGGCTAGTGGAATTGGTATATTTGCTTAAATAAATCATAATTTATTCACTCCACATTGAAGTTGAGATCAGTATTCCCAAAACTAAGGGATCATTTGGAAAATGATAGATAACTAAATATAAGCTAATTACTCATAAGAGGGAAGGGAAATGGTCATTAGACAAGTCAGGTATAGTTTATAAACTATAATGCAATATGTATTTTTTAATTTGTAGAGTAAAACTACTTTTCATTTGGGGTGGAGGGGGATGAGTTCTTCTAAAAACCTTTGAATGACTTTCCTTCCATTTTTTGCATTCTATTTCTAAGGGAGAAGAAACATTTATTCTGAGTTTTCTTTGTCATTTTAGTCTATTTTCCTCTTATTTTCAGTTTCTGCTTTTTCCTCCACATTTCCAGGGATTATCCCAAATGTCATGTCAGTAGTTTAATTTTTAGCTAAATTACTTTCTAATGTCTTTTCTTGGTTTTGTAGTTTCACTCTTCATCTCATTCACCTTGTTTTGTTGAATTAACAGACCTATGAAATGATCATTTCCATGAAATTGCACAGAGAGCTTTCTTTTCTCTCACTCTCCTATCTTGCTTCTTTTCATTTGCAGTGACCTTGTAAACATATTACAAAGGGGAAAAGAAGGAATGAATAGTGGCAATACATAAATGAAAGTGTAGATGGAACAGGCAGAGAAGACATAACAAGTGGGTGGAGAAGGAGATTCAGAACTTGACTTTGGGATTCTTTTGACCTAGAATGGATCCATTTATTCATTTAATCTGGTCTTTTCCTTTGAGTAGAATGGTAGTGACTTGTGGGGTTGTTACTAGAGAGGAGATAAAAATAAGTGAATATATCAGTGCTATAAATAAGTGAAAGTTCATGGAGAGCACACTTTGATTTTGCTTTGTGTATGGTAGACAGGCTTTTGACTCTGAGTAGTACCCTCTCTCCCTAGTCCTCACCCTCTCCCATCAAACTAGCACAAAGATCATGACTCTACAGGGAGAAGAGTCTTAGATTATCTTAAATTGTTCCCATAATATTGGTAATTAAGTCAGGTCATAAGGATATGAACTGACTGGAGTCTAAGACTCTAATGAATTGACTTTGTGTCTAAGAATCTGATTCCCTCTTGTTCTCCTGGATACTATTTGAATTTGTTGATGTCCAACATATGTTGAATGAGCTATTTTCGGGGTAGGGGGATGAATTTGTCAGGAATCTTTTTCTTAGACGTGTTAGACTTCCAGTTTGAACTAGCACAAAGTGAATCTACAGCCATACCACTCTGAACGTGCCCGATCTCATCTGAACTAGCACAAAGTGAAATATAAAGGAGAGATACTTTAGTTTATGCACCAAACTGGCAGAAGAGGGCCTGACCTCTGTATGATTAGTCCTCCAAACAGGCACATCATAGTACCTTGCCATCCCTCACTTCTGCTTCTCTCTGCTTCTCATCCTATTCTTTCTCACTAACTGACTCCATGAAACCCTAGAAAACCCAAATCTTATGCTCTTACAGTTTACTGAACAGAGTGGAAATTTTTTCCTTCCAGATATTGTGGGGAGAAAAAATGAAAACTGAGAAAGATTGTAAATTGGCTCCTACTGATCACATGCCCAACAGTAGGTTAGGACTGTGGGATTATAAATTGGCACCTCTCATGAGAAATAGATGTTCCCTCAAAAACCAAGGGAGGAGGTGATACTCTTCTGAATGTAAAATAACACATTAAAAAAAATAACACATTTTTATTGAGGGGGAGAATGAAAATCTTCAGAGGGTTTGCAGGTGATGCAATACATCACCCTCTCCCCCACACCGTCAGCAAGCCCTGGAGGCATATTATCCTTCTGGTGACGGTGGTATAGTGCTGAGCATAGCTGCCTTCCAAATGTATGATTGTCATTTGATACCTTTACATTACTTCTCTTTGTCAAACCCAGGAAAATGGCACTTGCTGATTTTGTGATCTCAAATAAAAATGAACCCCAAGCATGTTTTCAGGTTTAGCTTAATTCCAACCAGTTGTCACTTCCTCAGTCCAGGAGCTGGTATGGAAGTAGGTATTAAGCATCTGCTGCTTTGTGTTATGGCTAATGGATGAGAGAGATGCTTTTCCAGAACCAGCGAGCCCTAGTTACACTGCTGAGGAAGAAGAAAGACAGCAGGGGACCAAATGGTTTTGGTTTGGACCACGATTAAGAGAAGGTTCACTTGCTCTAATGCTTTTAAAATCAGCTCCGCTCCGAAGCACTTGGGCTATGTATTTGCCATCTTGCAGAAAGACTCAGCATTTGTGATTCAAGCCAAATGCTTTTTAGTCCACTTATAAACGATGCTGCTGCCTGGGTCTTGCTGGCTGGGCTGGAAGCCAATTCTAAGACTGACCATGATAGTGCCTGCCATTTAATGTGAAGGGAAGAAGGATGACATGGTTTAGATTAAGAGCAACGCTGTTTACTAGAGACCTTTCACATGGCCCAAGCACACTTTTTTTTACCAAAGCTTTCTCTCATTAAATAGTAAAATCTGACATTTTGAAAAAGCATAATCACTTTGTTTTGCTATTGAAAAAAACAACAACTTGTATGTAGATCATGTTGTTCTTTCAGATTCATAGATCAAAAATCAATGCCCTGGGAGAAAATGTAACAGAATTATAAAGACTATAAATGTGAAGATTAGGAGTGACTAGTTTGGGGATTTTGAGTTTCATGAGGGAAGAAAATTATTGTTGTTTTATTTTGTTTTTAGTTTATGTATAATGCAAAGCACAATGCCTGGCATTTATCAGATATTTGTTGAATGAAAAACAATGAACGTATTAAGTTGGCTAGCGGCAAAAACCGATCATAGTTCAAAATGAAATTCAATACATGCTTTAAGGACAAAGATAGTTGACTGTGTGAGAGGAAATGGTGTTTCAGTTTCTCTGCATTCTACCTGAAATGGGAAGGAATCTCCAAGCTCTCAGTCAAATGAGTTGACCTTTCAACATTTCTGTCTTACCAGAAGTTCCTAGACTTTGTACAAGCCCAACTTACTAGTTTTTCAGCTGTAGTTTCTTAACTAAAGTGTTTCAAGATAAATTTGATTATTTTCTGATTAAGTACATAATCCAAGTGACTTGAAGTAAAGAGTAACTAAATATCCTCACATCAATTTTGACATTAGTAACATTAGGACCTGTTACATAATTTGCAGTTTCGGCACAAAATGAACATGTGAGACCTTTGTTCAGAACTGACTAGGAATTTCAAGACTGTGACAATGGAGCATTATTAAATCAAAAGCAAGTACTCCTAACTGGGGACTTGCATTACTGCATGGATCCACCCATGAAACCAACCCTCTATAGATGGTTTGTCTTCTGAAGGCTCCTCAAAGCAACTTTAAGTTCATTTTTATAGCAAGACCCTGTTGAAATTGGTGGGTTGCTTCATTATTTCAAACAAGGGGATGAGAAGTATGGCAAAGGTAAACTACTGGCAAAGGTGGGACTATACTACAGGTCCTCAGGCTTCTGGTCATCATATCCTCCAGTGAAGAGATCATGAATGAAAATTCTATGTACTTACTTGATTCTATAATGTTCTTACCTCTTACATTATACTTTATCATTTTGCTTTTGAGTAACCCGAGAATTATAATATCTGGACCACTTAAAATATCTTCAATAAGTTCCTTTTATTACAGTCTTTGTAATGTTGCCATACTGTATGATAGTATTTTCTGATATACAATTCTACCATTATGGCATTTTTCTAAGATTTATTCTCATCTGTGATCATATCTTATGAAAGGTTATTAGAGAGATGGAAGCATATCCTTTCAACCCTTAATTGGGGAGACTTTTTTAGTTTCAAAACATCCAAGAAATAGTTCTTGAGTGTTTGCAGAAACAATGCTATACATGTTATACACAATTACCAAGATGCTAATCAATGACAGTAATAGCAACAAACAATATATCATTTTTGATAACTTTTATTTATGGTAAGTACCTTAAGGAAATGTATTCTGTTTATCTGAAAACATCACAAGAGAAATTTCAGTAATTAAAATAATGTGCTAAATTCTGCCCTGATTTGGGGAGTAAATGTTATTAGAATTCATGGTTTGCAAGATAAATTATATGTAATATATTAAAAATTTTTGTAGTGCATTTAAAAAAACTCATTGAAACATAACTTACATTTAATAAAATTTACCCTGTTTAGATGTATATAGCTTTAGGGATTTTGACGAATTTATATATCATGTATTTGCCTCTACAATCAAGATGAGAGAACATTTCCATCATCCCAAAAATTTCCTTTAAGCTCCTATGTAGACAATCCTGTCTCTTCACCACAGTCTCTGGAAACCACTATAGAACTACTTTCTTTTTAGTTTTACCTTTTCTGGAATACCATATACAAAAAATGTTTATATGGAGAACTTTAATTCTAATTTCTTTTACTTGTCGTCATTGCTTTGCTCTAGAGCTTCATGAGCAGTTTGGTAATTGCCTTTTTTTTCTTGAGGTCATTCTAATAGATATACAGTGGTGTCTAATTGTGGTTTTTATATGCTTTCTCTAATGCTAGTGATGTTCCGCATTTTCCATGTGTTATTTGCTCCATGTCTTCTCAGATAAAGTATTTGGTTCAAATCTCTTTTTCTGTTTCAAATTATTTATTTTTTTCAGTTTTCTGAAGATATAGTTCACACATAGCATTGTATTAGATGGATGTTTATAGTATAATGATTTGATATGTGTATATATTGTGAAATGATCATCAAAATGAGTTTAGTTAATATCTATTACCTCACATAGCTATGGTTTTTTTTTTTTAACTGGTGATAAGAAATTAAAAATTTATTCTCATAGGAACTTTCAAATATGTAAAATAGTCTTGTTATCTGTAGTCATCATACAATATGTAGTCATCATACTGTATACATTACATTCTCAGAAGTTATTCACCCTGTCACTGAAAGTTTGTCCATCTTTGGCAAATGCCAATTTATTCTGTTCCCTTGAGTTCACTTTTAATAAGTTCTGTGGGACATTGTATATGTGTATATATTTATATATAGTTTTCTGTTCTTTAGTTGAATATGTATATATATATGTATATCTATATATATAGATATATGAATTATTTCACTTAGGTAATACCCTCAAGGTACATCCATGTCGATGTAAATTGCAGAATTTCCTTTTTATGGTCACATAATATTCCACCATGTGTATCTTTCTCTCTATATATATAATATTTATTTATTATCCATTTATCAATTGATAAAAACTTAGTTGTTTCCATGTCTGGGTATTGTAAGTGATGCTGTGATGAACATGGGGAATGCAGATTCCTCTTTGGGATAGTGATTTTGTTTTTTACATGTATACCCAGAAAAGGAATTGTCTGATTATACAGTGATTTCATTTTTAATATTTTGAGGAAACTCTTTACTGTTTTTCATGACTGCACCAACTTATATGCTACCAGCAATACAAGTGTTCCCTTTTCTTCACATCTTTGTCAGCACTTATTTCTTGCCTTTTTTTTTATATTAACTATTCTAAAATGTGTGAGATGGTATCTCATTGTAGTTTATATTTGTATTCTCAGATGATTATTGATATTGAGGACCTTTTCAAATACCTGTTGACCAGTTGTGGGTCTTCTTTGGGAAAGCATCCAGTATTTCTGCCCAGTTTTTCAACTGAATTATTTGTTGTAGCTGTTTTTTTTAATATTAAATTCTTAACTTATATATGTTTTACATCTTTGTAATCCCCTGGGTTCACCTACTACCACCTTCCCTCCCTGACCATTCCCACCCTCCCCCACTCCAGTTGTGTGCTTCAGTTTGGTTGTTAGCTTGTTTTGATTTTTCCTCATGAATTTTTGTTTATTTTTCCTATGACCCATATATTAGTGAAACCATTTGGTTTCTGTCTTTTTCTTTCTGACTTGTTTCTGCTAATATGATTTCTTCTAAGTACATTCATGTTATCATAAAATCATCAAATATGTCATTTTTAATTGAGGAGTAATAGTCTATTGTGTATATGTACCACATCTTTTTCATCCAGTCATCTGTTTTGGGACATTTGAGTCATTTCCATGTCCTTGCAATTGTAAATAGTGCTGCTGCAAACATCCAGGCACTAGTGTCCCTTTGTATAAGCATTGAGACCTTCTTTGGGTAGATTCCCAGACAACCAATTGCTGCGTCAAATGGTAGTTCCATTTCCATTAGTCTGAGGGTCCTTCACACAGCTTTCCAAAGTGACTGGAATAGTTTATATTCTCACCAGCAGTGTAAGAGTGTTCCTTTCTCTCCACATCCACACCAGCACTTGTTGTTGCCCATTTTTTGCTATTCTTATGGTGTAAGGTGGTATCTCATTGTGGTTTTGATTTGCATTTCCCTGATTGCTAGTGATGTTGAGCATTTTTTCATTTGCCTGTTGGCCATTTGTGTTTCCCCTCTCGAGAAGTATCTATTTAGTTCTTCCCCCCATTTTTAACTAGTTTTTTTTTCTTTGTTTTTGTTAAGTTGTGTTAGTTCTGTGTGTATTTTTGTTGTCAGACCCTTAATACTTGTATGGAGGACAAAAATTTTTTCCCACTTGGTTGAGTTTCTTTTTGTTTTCTCTTTTGTTTCTTTTGCTGTACAGAAGCTTTTTAGTGTAGTCCCAGCTGTTTATGTTTTCCTTCATTTTTTTAACCTGATATAAATGTGTCCAGGAATGGATTTCTGAATAGTAACTTATGGAGGGTTTTGCTTAGGTTTTCCTCTATGTATATTTTGGTTTTAGGTCCTACATCCAAGTCTTTTATCCATTTTGAGTTGGTTTTTATATGTGGTGTTTAGGGAGGTAGCTTGATACATTTTTTTGTATGTCTTGATCCAGTTTTCCCAGTACCATTTATGAAGAGACTATCCTTGTTCCATTGTTAGTTTTTCACTCTTTTGTCAAGAATTAGATGACAATATATGTGTGGTTTTATCTCAGGGTACTCAATTCTGTTCCATTGGTCTGATTGTCTGTTTTTGTACCAGTACCAAGCTGTTTTAATTACTATGGTTTTGTACTATACTTTGAAGTCTGGGATAGTAATACCTCTGTTTTCTGTTTTTTTAATCAGGAGGATTTTTGATATTTGAGGTCTTTTGTTATTCCATATGAATTTCATTAATTTTTGTTCTACCTCTTTAAAGAATGTCATTGAAATTTTTATAGGGATTGCATTGAATCTGTAGATTGCTTTTGGTAGGATGTAACTATTGAGTTGAATAACTTCATGTCTATTTTTTTTATATATTAGCCCCTTACTAGATATGTTGTTTCCAAATATTTTCTCCATTCTATTTTGTCTTTTCATTTTTTTTATTATTACTTTTTCTGTGCAGAGATTTTCTTGCTTGAAGTCTCTACTTTTAAAAATTTTGGTGTTTGTGTTTTAGGAGTCAAGTCCTAAAATTATTGCCAAGATTAAAATCAAGGAATTTTCCCCCTGGTGTTATGGGTTTAGGTCCTATATTTAAATCTTTAATTCTTTTTGAGTTAGTTTTTGTGACTGGTATAAATAGACATCTATTTTCATTCTTTTACATGTGAACAGCTAATTTCTCTAGCACCATTTATTGAAGAGATTGTCTTTTCTCTATTACATATTTTGGGCTATCTTATCAAAGATCAGTTGACCATTTGGGTTTATTTCTGGCTCTCAATTCTGTTCCACTGTTCTGTTTTTATGCCAGTGCTATATTGTTTTGATTAATATGGCTTTGTAATAAAACTTGAAGTCTTTACCTCCAATTCATTCTATTCTTTCTCAGAATTTCTCAGAACACTTTGGCTATTTGAGGTCTTTCTGATTTTATATAAATTTTAGGATTATTTTTTCTATTTCTATGAAAAATGTCACTGAAATATAGTTAGGGATTATACTGATGCTATAGATGTCTTTCTATAGTGTGGGCATTTTAAGGATATTCTTCTAAATCAATGAGCATACACTGTCCTTACTTTTATTTGTCTCTTTTGCAATTTCAATCAGTGTCTTACAATTCTCAGTGGAGAGATTTTATCCTACCTTGGTTAAGTGTATTCCTAAATATTTTATTGTTTTTGATACTGTATATTCTTAATTTTTTTCCCAGATTGTTTGTTGAAATAATTATTGCATTTTGTGGATGTATAGAAACACAAAAGTTTTTATATGTTGATTTTGTCCTGTATAATGTTTTGAATTCATTTATTAGTACTGGCAGTATGTGTGATTTTTTTCCTTTATCTCTTTTAATATTAAATAATTATTTATATATAAATTTATCATCTTTGTGATCTCTGGGGTTCACCCCCCCCCGACCGTTCCCACCCTGTCCTGCCTCTCCCCCAAGTTGGGTACTTTAATTTGGTTGTTGGCTTGTTTTGACTTTTCGTCATGGCTTTTTGTTTCCCATGTCTCATATAATTGTGAAATCATTTGGTTTCTGTCTTTGTCTTTTTGACTTGTTTCTGCTAATATGATTTCTTCTAAGTTCATCCATGTTATCATAAAATCATCCAATTTGTTGTTTTTAATTGATGAGCAATATTCCACTGTGTATATAAACCATATCTTTTTTACCCAGTCATCTGTTTTAGGACATTTTAGTTTCTTCCATATCCTAAAAATATGGAACGCGTCACGAATTTGCATGTCATCTTTGCGCAGGGGTCATGCTAATCTTCTCTGTATCATTCCAAATTTAGTATATGTGTTGCTGAAGCAAGCACTCCTTTATCTTTTAAAGAGATGCTGTTTTTAGTTTTGATGAGTCTTGACATTTGATTTTAGAAGGCTCCTGACTTTGTTATTTAAAAAAAAGTTTCTTACACTAGATCTTTTGCTTTTCTGTATACATTTTGTAGATTCTTTTTTTAAAAAAATATTTTGAAAGCATTTTGCTGGAATTTTGATTAAGATTACTAAAATTTCTATACATTGAGAATTTGCCTTGGTCCTCTTAAGGGAATTCACATAATTATTGCTTAGTTTCTGCCTTTACTTCTCATTTATATCAGTCCTGTAACCTGAAGCTATTGTGCAATTGACCCATAATGAAGTCTAGTCTATGCACATAGTAACAAAGTAATCTCCAGTTGAGTCTGGACTCTGAAGACTGTTTAAAACATGGGAACTTAGCGCTGGACAGAAACTCTGGAAGCAACCAAAATTGGACATAGACAGAGGGGAGACAAACTATGTGTTATTTCTTTTAGCTTTGAGTAGAGTGGTGCTAACTTCTTTGGCTTTGTGATATTCCTCAGAGGAAAAGCATGACTGAAATGTAAGAAACTATACTGGATTTATTTGGTTACTTTAATGTCTCTTCTCCTTGTTTACTATTATTTTTGAAATCTCACTCATCCGTCATTTATTCCATTTGTCTCTCATTCTATCCCCTTTATCTTTTCCTTCCCTCACTCCAAAATCTTTTCAAATTTCTGATGCTCATTAAAAAACAACATCCTCTAAGATTAAAAATATGAAATATATTTTGGTAGACTTTTTGGATTAAAAAATTAGGCATCAAATTAATCAAAGTTATTGGAATGTGCTGATTATGATTAATTGTTGAATAAAATGTTCTGACAACCTAGGAATGTTTCTCCTGGTTTGACTCCAATGTTAATTCACAACTTCATCTCCAAATAGCAATGTCTCTGTGTACATCTTTTACAACTTAGTGGAATCACTGAGTTTCAGATTTTCTTTCTTCTTTGTGCCTGGCAGCCATGGACCAATTAATCTGAAAATATGAACATTTGGGGAGAATATTCTTCAATGACTCAGCAGGGTAACAGATGGCAAATGTTTAATGTTTATTTCAAATTTATTTCTATATTGGACTCATATCCAGGCATGTTTAAAAACATTTTTATTTGGATGGAGACTGCTGTTCACCATCAGACAACAATCTCTGAAAACACCGTCATTTGAATTACAACTTTTTTGACAGGTGTGGAGCAGACATAGCAATTTCAGGGATCATGAATATGGCCCTCTATCCTTTCTGCCTCATGCTCTCTTTTATTTAGCAAGTGTGTATTTAGAAATGCTGGTTTCTATAGCGTTCATTATGTATGTATGTATGTATGTATGTATTCATTCATTCATTCATTCATTCATTCACTTACAAAATGTGGGTTGTGTTATTTAGTTCTCTGCATTTGAAAAGATACAACAAAATATCCTGCCATCAAGAACATTAGAGCTGCATTTAATGGCTTCATGAATAGATTTATTCTAATTAAACTTTTTTTTTCCTTTTGCTCAGTAAGCCTTTCATTTTATAGCACCTTGAAGATTGTTTAGATAAGCTGGTTTGGTGAATATGATAGGCAATTTATCTAGAAAGGAATAATTTTTTATTTTATTTCAGAGTCCCTCTTTTATTTTATTTTAAGAGTCCCTCTTTTATTTTAAGAGTCCGTCTTGGTTGCTTAGGTCATATGCAAGGTTGTGGAAAGGATCATATGAGTGCAAATATATGGTCATGACTTTTTGTGAAATTTGCATATAAGGTGTTTAGACTAAAGTTGGTTGACTCCTGCTTCTTTTCATTTTGAATTTCCCACTATCATTCTTTTCCTCACTTTGGTTTGTAATTGAGGGGAAATAGAAATATTGGGGCTGCAGCTAAGTAGATATTGTGTTAAGGTCATTTAGTTTGTGTTTCATACTGCATCTTTATGGTTTATAGTCTATCCCTGGAATAGTTTTCTAGCTGTGCTGTGTAGTAATAATGTAGGGATACAATGTCTGCTTATTGAGATGACTCCAGTGTTTTAACTTGAAGATACTAGGAGAGACATTATAGTACCCCAGCAGTTCCCAGCATTGGGAGGGTGTGGTATGGAGTGGGAAGTTTAAGATATTGGAACTTGAAACTAGTCTCAGGCGTAAGTTATAGATTTAATTCCCACAGATATTTAAACAATGCTTAACAGGATATTCTCTTTTGATGAAATCATATTCCTTGATGAAATGTAGTGCATGCAAATGCACTATACAGTCTTATTTATTTCTGGGAATCCATAAAATAGAATTCATCAGATTTTCTATATTTGTAGAGCATAAACTGTAGCTCTACCATAGGCAGTACATCTATGTGACAGTACAAGTCTTGTGCATCCTGCTGTATTAAATAACATTTTAGTATAACATTATCATTAATAGTTTGAAGTAAAAATATTCTAGATTTTAAGAACATAATAAAGTTTGAGCAAATATGCTAGAGGAAAAACTGAATTCAAATTTTTTTGTACAGAATATATATATTTTTGTCATATGAAGAGGCAATCAGAGTAACAGAAAAATATGTATGACAAATGTATCAGCTGTGTCAGCCATTTAGCTAATAAAAATATCTTTGACTTTCTATTTTTATTTCTTATAAGCTTAATTTTTTAGCTTGCTATAATTTCTTTCTCACTCTGATTTACATGCCTGCATAATTTAGCTTTGATTGTTTTTAGATTTTATTTAAAAATTTTAGTTTTTATTTTTATAGCTAAAACATATTAGTTTTAGGTATGATTTAATATTCCTGTATACTGCAATATGATAATCACACTAAGTATAGTTAACATGTGACCATACATATTGCAGACATATTTTTGTCTTATTTACAATACCTATTTTGCACTATTTCTCTTCAAGATCTCTCTTAATATTCATGTTTCAGCCATCCCAATATTTTCTCTTAATATTCAATAGTTTCAGCTATTTCCACCCCACAAGCAATAGTTAGTCCTGAGTGTTATGTTTATTTTGTGGGAAAATAAAGAAAGTCAGTAGGGGTTGGTGCAATGAAGAGCAAAGGTAGGGGAAAAATGGAGGAGAAAGGACATTAATAATTTGAACACCTAATTACTAATTTAAAAATGGAGAGAGGAAAACCATAGTAGAACACTGGCTATGGAGATACAGAAAGAAAACTGGAGTAGCAAGTCTTTTAGGTTAGTAGAAGGAACAGAGTTGGAATCTAGAAGTATATTCTTCAATTTGTTCAGTTGTGTGACATTTTGTCCAAGACATGACCTTGATAGACTTGGGGGCTTTCTACTGCCTCTTTTCTAAAAAGGAGACCAAAATACTTACCCTAGCAGTTGTCACAATTAAAAATGCATTGAACCATCAGGTCTGGTGGCTACCATCACTATTGCTAATCAAATCAAACACTGCAAAGGAAAATGTGGGAGATGTAGCAAAATGCAGAATTTCAGACCCTGAGAAAAAGCTGAGCTACAAATATGGAGGGATGAGGAGGTCAGGGATTTTCCACTTAAAAAGGAAGATGTTGGGAAAAGAGGTATGAATTACAGGAAGCAAAAATGATTTGGGTTAATAAGAGAAGGACTGAGGAAAAATGGTTTCCTCCTAATCTAACCCCTACATGGTGGAAGGAGATGACAAACTGTTGCTTTAATGAAAGTGTCAGAGTGGGTGCAGTAGGAGAACGGGGTAAGCCGCAAGGGCTCTCAGGTTAAACAATTTGAATTTGGTAGTCTAGAGTGGTATGGTCACTGACCAAAACAATGCTAGTCAGCATCTGCATCAATGATCCCTCAGGCCCTTGGCAACACTGGGGATGTCAAAGGACCCAGCACTAAAGGCTCATCAGATAGTAAGGATTCTAGGTTAACATGGAATTTTGCAATGACATGCTAAGGTCAGCACATAGAGAATTCAGTTTATATCTGGTCACATATCATTTTTGCTGAAGTGGATGGGTTTAGAGGAAGTAATAATAGACTTTAAAATAGTAAAAAAGAAAAAGAAGTTTATCATGAAAAAACACATTATCTTTAGAGATAAAAAAAAAGTACACCAGGTGACTTTTAGTTTAAGGAAAGTTAAGTTTGAAATGTTAACCTATCAGTCTATAAATTAGAATCAACGTATTTGTACTTGCCATTTGCAAGGTGATAAAAGGTGGAATTCCATTGAAAGTCACCTTGCTTTACAATGTTACTATACCACTTGTATTCTGAAATTTTAATTCATAGCTGGATCTCTAAGTCATGTATATTGTCGAATTTAAGGCCCAGGAAGGTGATAAATAATTTAAAAGGGGCCAGGGAGCGGTTGAGAAAAGGCATAAATATGGCCAAAATCAGACTTAAGGAGAACCTCAGGTTATCATTGGGGATTACTCAGTTATGTGACAGTCTTCCTTAACCAAACTTGAGTCAGGCTCTTCTCAGCCCTCTTCTCCATTGGCCTGAATCTTTGGTCCCACTGCTACCCACAGTCTAGGCCTATGTGGCTGAGTTTTATCTGAGTCAGTGAGGGGATAATCCCACATCCATACCTGATCATTCAGGCCTGTCTTTGGCAAGAATTCTATTAGGACAGTTAAATTCCCTCTAATATCTTCTCTTAAAAGTTTTCTATCCATCAATCCCCCCAACCCTCCTCTCCTTGGCTATAAATCTCCATTTAACCTTTACTGTATAAGGAATTGAACCCAGTGCTATATTGAGATCTTTCTTCCTTTTTGCATTGGTTCTTAAATGAAATCTGTGTTTTTTTTGTTCTGCTTTCAATACTGTTCCATGCTGGTTCTCTTTAACAGCTACAAAATTGTGACTGGGAGCTAGCATTCTGGTCTGGTAAACTAAACTGCTGCATTGGTAAACCATCCACTGGAGATATCCTTTCTTGGAGTCTTTTAGCAACACTCAAAGGGCCACTTCTATACAACAAAGGATTCCAAAGGGTTCCACATATTTTACTTTTTCCTCACAACAGCAGGGAGGATACTGAGGTGAGAGCAGTTCCTTTGTGGTTGAGATTCACTCAGCAGGTGACAACAGGATGGGAACTGAGGACTTTAGAATCATTACTCAGTGCTTTGAGTAACAGTGAGAATTCAAATTTCAAAGAGAAATAGAGTACATGTTCTAGCAAAAAGTGAGTTGTTATAAAGATGAAGAATTTGCTGACATTTTAAGCTGGACAATAAAAGAAGGATATGGTGAATCAATGACATATCTTAGGCATTAGAATGAATAGTTATTTATTTCATGGATATTCTGGAACAATTTATTTCTTTTAGAGTAATTTTATAGAGTATTAGAGTTTCAGTAGATATAAGTTATACCAGAAGACAGTTTATTAAGACACATCTAGACCAGATCTTGGTTGCAGAGCTGATTGCAGGCTCAACATTGGCATCTATACCTTTCAGTAACATCATGGAAACATCCATGATTCTCAGACTTCATAGTGGGAACAGGATGAACAAGACATGAACAAGACGGGTCCCTGCCATCTGAAGCTTTTGACTAGCTGCCTCTGGTCAGATGTGGTCAGATACCCAGTCACAGAACAGCTGATGAGAGGTGAGATGCTCATGTGTGGAGTGTGTAGGTTGCCAGAAGTCCTTGGTCTGCTAAGCTGTGTACCTGTCTGTGGTAGGAGACTGGACCAGCTGTTCTCTGAAATTCTCAGTTTTTTCTTTCATTGAATCCCAAAGCCTGTTTTCATAACGACTGGTGTTTCTATTGCTATGGAAATGACGGTGATGTATATCACAAATTCAAATATTATGACATGACTACAGGACTCAAGAGGAGGAAAAGATGAGCTGTAAAGGGGCAGAGTTTTCCTCCAAGCCAAATACCTTTGCTAATGAGCAAGTATGTTAACCAAAAAATACGAAAAACATCTGAGAAGGCAATCGGCTGGGAGAATGGGATATGTGAGTGAGGTTCTTCACCAGATGTGCTGGGGCTGAGCTCAGTAGATAAATCTTAGCACCTTCCATTGGAACGTTTCTCAAGCCAAAATGCTGCTCCCTGGACAATCTCACAGCTGCAGTCTCCTGTTTTGATGTAGGAGGCAGCCAACCGCTCTCTCCCTGGGTAGAGGGAGATTAGTTACTCTTTGCTCCTGGGCTGACTCCCCTCTCCTTGGGAGGTGATGCCTGATTTTTGATGCTACAGGACTTGGTATTAAGGCAAACATTGATGAGGTGAGAAAAGCCCCCTTCTCTTGGAAGCATGTTTAGATGCACCCTCCTTGACCTGTGTCTTGAGGGGGTGTGAGGGAGGTTGTCCAGGTACCAGAGTGTGACCTGCTTATCCCCCGTGAAAGTGTTTCAGCCCCATTTCTGGAAAGACCTCTCTCCTGCATTTGCAGAGGAATTCCCTTGTGGCTTAACTTTCCCTCTGAGATAGGGGTTGTGTGGGGGCCTAGAGATGAAGTTCCAAGGTCAGAAGTAGTATTTTGCAAAAAAAGTGGCTGCTTCTCTTTTGAGCAGAGTTGGCTGTGCATTTTAGTCTTCCCCACCCTCTGGCCTCATCTTCAAGGATGTCACGGTGAAAGTAAAGGAAACTTTGTTTAGTCTGCACCACAGCCTTGAATAGGCCATAAAAACTCCCCAGGCTGTGACCGACCAGACTTGGAACAGCAGACCTCCGCTTGTCACTTACTCACCTTCTTTGTCACTTCATATTCTGCATGTTGTCTCTCCACCCTGGTGGCCTGTAAACACACACGTACGCCGGCCATCTGGAAGTGGCTGTGCTGAGGCTGTGTTCTCCAAAGCCCCATCCACGTG
Source organism: Uropsilus gracilis (assembly GCA_004024945.1). Lineage (NCBI taxonomy): Eukaryota > Metazoa > Chordata > Mammalia > Eulipotyphla > Talpidae > Uropsilus > Uropsilus gracilis. The sequence continues at coordinate 35,756 of PVHY01010647.1, forward strand.
TTGATGAAATAATGGGATATGTGCTGTTGCTTTTACCTGGAGGGGGTAGATTAAATATAGATATTTAGAATTCAAGAAACAAGGCAAAACATTTCTATGAGAAGAGCTCCTCTCATGACACCTTTCCCCTACCTTCAAATGCTAGTGGCTTACACCAGTTCATTATTATTTGAAACATGATAACTCAGTTCTTCTTAGAAACATCTTGATTCCTGATTGTTTCTGAAAATAAACAACCGCCCCCTGAAACAAAGCCCTTCAATACCTGAGCATAAAAAAAGAAGTGCTTGATATAAAAGGACTGAAAGATCTTCTTATATGCAAGTCCTCCTTTAACTTAAATTAGAGCTGTTAAAATAAACATTTTTACCAGGTGAAGAAAGAGAAGACAGGGAGATGGAGGATGAGTCGGAGGGGAAGAGGATGGAGATGGAGAAGGAAAAGGAGAAGAAGAAGAAAGATAGAAAAAGAGTTTGCTTTTGAGGCTGAGAATTCCACTAGAAGGCCAAGGCCCTGCTTGGAGCAGTGTTTTATGGTTGAGTTATAAACTCTGAAAATAAGGCTTTATAATGGAAATGTTGACAGACTCTTTGCTATAACTGGGCTAGCGGATGCCCGCTGTAATGTACTGTGTAATTTATAGGAGTCACCTGTTAAGCCATCTGGGAAAGAAAATTTCCCTTCTTTTAAAATATTAATAACTTGATTAACCTTTTGAACTTCATTATTATTCCAAATGGAGTCCATGTGAGCCAGTTGTTGCTGGATGGCTACTTTGTACATGCAGATCAAATTTGGGTTTAGAAAAATCTGCACAGAGTGGTCCTCTTATTCTTATCCTGTTGGAAAATGAATGGTTAATGGAGAAACTGCACCTTAAAAGCTTGTTTTCTGCAAATTAAAGCTGCCCACAAATTAAAACAAGTATCAGGTTCTCTGTACATGAATCCATAGGTGCATTTATCTTTTCTCCCTACTTTCTTTCCTTAACTGGTTTTTCAGGCAAGAAGCCAGGAATCCAGATCCCACCTGTCCTCAGGAAAAATCGATATTATTTTCTTTGGGAAACTTGACTCTGTGAATGGATCACTAAATGGCACATAGATCTGATTTTATGCCTTCTACACTGTAGAATTAAAGGTCCTGTATATGAACTTCCCTGTCTTCCTTTACCCCGCCTCCTTTGTTAGGGACTGTTCTCATTCCTATCAAAACATTCTTACAATAAGATAATTCCCATTATCTATGCTATTCCCAGTATCACTCCCTACACAGCCTACTCCCCAGGCTGGGCTCCACTAACTTGTCTCTCAAATTTTCAGGATCATGGGTTTCTTTGACACCCACAGAAGAAATCTCATTGAACACATTGATTAGGCTTAGAATTTGCTCAGACAGCATAGAGGCACTGTATTGAATGCTAGGCCTTTTCTTTGTTTCAGAAAGACAGTATTTTTTGAAGATAAGTTGCACATTTGGAATTTTCTGATTTGAGATGCCCTTTCTTGTTTAATATCTCCTGGTTATTCGAGTTATAGGTGATTGGTGTGAGGGACACATGGATGTCTCTAGTAAATGGCATCTTCATGTGATCTGCATTGATCATATCAGGAGGTCATTTACTGTAGAACACTAAAGCAGTTTTACATAAAGGAAGTCAAATCAAATTGGTTATCCTAAAAAATGTCACCTTGGAAGAACCAGTCATGTTAATAGACAGCCTTACAATTCCCTCTACTCCTTTGACTTGAGAAACAATATTTACCAAACATACTTAATGCTTCAGAAGATAGTCGTCTGGTAGGAGAGTAAATATATGAACTTGTGTGCACCTTCTGGTAAGTGCTCTGTGCTTTGCTTATAGTTAAGGTGACCTGTCATGTCAGTATGTTGGCGACTCCTCTGACTTGGGCACCGCAAGGTCCTGTAGCCAGGAATCTCTCAGTTCCAGACAGATGGGGAGAGTTGGCTATCCTGAGTCATTTCTTATTCTCTTTACTACATGGTGACATTAGGAAAAAGAGAAGTGAGAACTATATAAAAGTCAGCATAGGGAGTCATTTTCTAATCACTGGAGGAATCACAAATTTGGTTTCCTTGAAATACAGTAAGCTCACTGGGCAGAATCATATAGAAGTCAAAGGGCTCCCTGCAATGAAGTTGTGGGGAGGATTTCTATTTTGGCAGAAATACTGGGCTTCATGAACTCTAAGGTTATTTCCAACTCTAAGTTTCAAACATTCTAAATGACTGAAAAGACAGAAAGATGATAGCTATAGGGGGACTTCAGGAATCTCCAATTCTGTCTTTGAATGCTCTCTTTATGTTTTGCATTTTAATGTTAACCTGGTTTTGTACCTTGTCTATAACTCTACCATGGAATGTGTATGGTGCTGTTTTACTTTGTAATGAGTGCGCAATTTTGGATTCGAATGGCATCTTCTGTGATTTTCAAACTCTCTCCCCTGATGGAGTGGATCCTGGCTCTTTATCAGAATGTGATGCTTGTTAGTGTCTTGATCACTTCTTTACTGGAAGCTCAGCCTGCCTGCAGTTTGAAGTTGCTCACCCTTCATTCTGACACTCATTTTACATTTCATAGATGTGTCAAGAGAGGATATCAAGAGCAAAATCCTGTCAAGGCTCCTGGGAGATTGTGTAGTACAATCAAGTGTGCAAAGTCAAAAGTTTGACTGAGTTCTTTCTAATGATATCCTGCTCCTTAAATTGGGACATATTTTGATTTTAGTGCATTACCAGGGCCAAAGAGAGCTAGCTGGTTTATAGAACGTCATGCTGGAGCAGCATAGCCTTTTCTGCCATCATATTGAGGCTTGGAGCTTTTGATCATATTTAGTGGATAAAATCTCTCTCCTCTTCTGTCTTCTTTGTCCATACCTGTTCCTTCCTAATCCCTCTGAAATTCTCTAGATAGAAGCTTATTCTGCTATTAATTATTTCAGATCAAGAAAATTTCTAATGTACATAAAATGTTTATCATTATCATTACAAAAATACAGAATTTATATTGGGAAGTGACTCAAGAATTCATGTCTACTTGTGTCTCTAGTAAGATCATACATGGGAAGGTCTGGAAACAATGCTTTTATTCTTCATCTAAGTGGAACTTATTCTTCTTAGATACACAGAGAAATCTCATGTCTCATGTTCCAAAAATTCCTGAATGCAATCCTTTCCCCTTTTTCTTGTTGTCACTCCTTATCCTCCATTGCAGAAGGTTTGTTTTGCTTATATATTATTGTATACTCGTTCACTTATTCATTAATAATTTGTACCCACTACATTCATGCTGGCTTGCAAAAATAAAATAAGTCCATCCGTACTATATTCTTGAAGAGATCATTTTGTATGTGATTGTAGTAAGGGAAAGGGATAGTAAAATCTACACAACTAACAATAAAATAATCTGATAAATATTCAAGACACTAACTGAAAGGCATTTAGATTTTTCTAGAGCATGCAGGGAGGCAGCCATTGTTTGCTCATTAACACAATCATTTAACATATTCGCCCTCATGATATGAACTGAACCATGTAATAGATGAGCATGCCCACACTCATAGCTACCCTTTAATAAACCAGATCACCTGAAAGACTTGTGATAGACTGCACCTGTACTGCTTTTCTTTAGACCTGAATTCTGATCTTTGTTTGGGTATAATGCCACAAGCTCATATTTATGCACATCTTTTAAAAAATCCCTCTGAATCTTGTCATTATCTTTATCATAATAAGGTATTTAAAAAACAAACAATATTTTCTTTATCAAAAATCGTGGGAGAATTTTTTTCCTTTTTAAAAAATTTATTTATATATAAATTTCACATCATTGTAATCCCAGGGATTCATTCCCCCCCACTGTCCCCACCATTCCCCCCCCCCTTTCTCCTCCTGCCCAAAGTTGTGTGCTTCAGTTTGGTGCTTAGCTTGTTTTGACTTTTCCTATGGATTTTGTTTATTTTCCCCCTATATCCTATATATTAGTGAAACTATTGGTTTCTGTCTTTTTCTTTTTGACTTGTTTCTGCTGATATGGTTTCTTCTAAGTACATCCATGTTATCATAAAATCATCAATTTTGTCATTTTTAATTGATGAGTAATATTTCATTGTGTATATATACCACATTTTTTTTCATCCAGTCATCTGTTTTGGGGCACTTAGGTTGCTTCCAAGTCCTTGCAATTATAAATAGTGCTGCAGGAAACATCCAAGCACAAGTGTCCCTTTGTACCCACATTGAGGTCTCTTTTGGGTAGATTCCCAAGAGAGCAATTGCTGGGTATAATGGTAGTTCCATTTTCATTAATTTGAGGGTCCTCCACACAGCTTTCCATAGTGGTTGGACTAGATTGCATTCTCGTGGGAGAATTTTTAACCAAGCTCAGGATTCCAATGTTTCAAAAATGCTGGCCACAACTCACTAAATCGATTTCATAAGCCTTTAGTGAGCTGTGACACACAATTTGAGAAACACTGATTCAATACTTTCCTTGAACATTTCCAGTTACAGACAATTTAATACTTCCCTGGGAAGCCTGTTTCTTTATTGGACATCTTGCTGCCCCTTCTTCAATTAACTGGATCCAAAATTGCCTCCTTGCTCAGTATCCTCCAATTTCTGTCTTCTGTTTCATGCATAGCTTTCCAACTCTTTTTATTTCTGACCATCTTTCTAATATCTGAAGAGAATGTGTCCCTCTGAAAGCTCCTCTTCTGTTTGTATCAGTTGTGGCTCTACCAGGAAGCTTGGTGGCCAGATGTCAATAGTTGAAACAAAACGTTAGGCCCATACAATTAGAAAAAGCTCCCTAAAGAATTTGAGTAATTTGAAGGAAAGTGTTGCTTTTAAAAAATGTGCTCAATTTAACTGAACAATTGCCCCAATTCCCTACTTTCCTTAAGCTGTGGAAAATCTGGCCCAACTTTTGCTACAATATTGATTTTACTCAAAGGTGGCAAGTGACAACACAGCCATTACATAAATGACATGAGAAAATAGCCTTCTTCCCCTAAGGTATTTAGCACACTCCACAGATGGTGACGACCTAATTCAGTCCAAAGAAGAAACAAGTGAAATCATTCTCTCTATTACTTTCATTGGGTAGAGGCAGCATGGTTCTCTCTTGACTCTCCCAGAAGAAAATAAGAAAGCTTTCTGAAACTGCCATGCACGGGCAATTTCATTACAACAGAGTTCCAGTCACCTCTTGTTTTCTTAAACTTGTATTATTGAAAGATTAATCTTCTGTTTATGGTTACATTGCCAAGTATCCAAAGCAGAACTCTCTCCTTCATTCAGAGTTAATCGAACTGAAATGGACATGGCATTACCAAACCCACAGCCCTATGAGATCAGAAGAATTACTCAGTCTGCACCATTTAGGATAGACATTTTCAAAAGAAGTTAGGATAAATTGACAAAGATAACTTACCTCAGACGATAGAGTTTAAAATGTAGTTCAGAAAGACCTTATTGTAATCCATGCTTTAATAGAAAGAAGAAACTATTGTGTGGCTAGATAGCAGAATTTGCCTAAGTGGTGGCTAAGCTCAATGTTGAGAGGTGATTAAGGATATTTGCTTTGTGCTGGATCATAAATATTGAAAAGAGAGACTGTCAATACTGATGGTAAGCTCCTTCAATGAATGCTATTAAGAGAAATATCTTTATTGTATGCAATTCGTCTTGGTGGATCCCATGGAATTTGACCTAAAACTCAAGAATAAGATTTGAATATGTAACCAAAAGGATGAGGATGAACTAAATCAAGAATTGACTTTTATTTTGTTTTCAAATTTGAGATAGTTTTTTGATATTTTCAGGTGAATACATTTTAGGAGGCTTCTTTCAGAAAATGTACTGACAGAGCAATCATCCCACAAGATTTTTTTTCTTAGTTTTCTGTTTTTATTTCCCAGTTCTAGTTGACATCATATTTCAGTCTCTTAATTTCATCTATTCTTGGCTAAGATTTCTTGTTTTTAATTTCCTTATTATTTGAATTGAGTCATTTCAACTCAGTGCCCTTATGGGAAATGGTAAGTAAAAGCCTCGATACAGTCTTGGCTGAAGTCTAAGTCTTTTGACAACAGAAGCCCACTGAAGGGGGAAATGTACTAAGTGGGAGAAGAATCAGAATTCTTCACCACAATATCTTTTATTGAAGAGATTCATGAGAGAATTTTCTTAGAAGGGGTGATAGTGCTACTTCAATATAGAGGTGCTATCAAGTGGGTAAAGCTTTCAAAAAATATGAAGGACAAATCACATGGTAATTTTGGAAGGATAATTGATTTATTTTGGAGCTTATTACACCCCATCTGATTTTCAATGTAGAAAATTGAGTGAACTCTACAAAAAAATCCTGAAACTAGTCTTATCAGTATCATGGACTATAAAATAAGCCTACAAAAGTCAATTGCACTTCAGTGTAAGAGCAAAAATTCTGTGGACACTAAAGTTAAAAGTACAATACCTTTTATTATTGCTAAAAAACTACTTAGACATCAATCTAGCAAAACATGAAGAAAATTTACAAGTTGAAAGTATAAAACATGGTGAAAGAAATAAAAAAGTTATCAGTAAATGGAGACATAGAGTGTTAATGTATTGGAAGTCCTAACAGAATAGAAATGTCATTTTTCCCTGAATTAAAATATAATTTTAAAGCAATTCAAATTACCAGCTTGATTTTTTTGAAGGTGTAGAAAATATTTATCCTAAAGTTTTCTAGAAATGTGTAGGTGCTGTAGCAGTGTATATTCTCTCAAAGAAGAATAATGTAGAAGAAATAAGTCTACCCAATGTCAAGATTCTTATATAGCTACAGTAGTCAGTTTTATGGAATAAACATATATTGCTAAATGGGATAAAATAAACAACCCAGAAATAGACCCTCAAAAATATTACCAGATAACTTTTGACAAAAATGCAAAAGCAAATGCTACTGAAGTAGACATTCAGATTAAAAAAAAATGAAATCCTTACCTAAGTATCAACAAAAATTAATTAAAAAATATTTAAGTGTAAAATACAAACCTATGATAACTAGCAGAAACAACATATGAAAAAATTTCTGGGAATGATAACTAGGCAAAAAGTTTTTAGACTTATTATCAAAAGGTATATTGGATAAAATGGGCATCACAAAAATTAAAAGCTTATACTCTGAGCATGACTCTATTAAGAGAAATAGAAACTACAAGCTAAAAGTTGTCTGAAAATATCTGCAAAGTACATTTATGACAAAGATCTACTATCTGGAATCTAGGAAGTGATCTCAAAACTAAATACTAAAAAAATGAAACAGCAAAAAACTAAATAATTCAATTATAAAATGAAGGAAGACACTAAAAGGGATTACAGATGGAAAAACAGCACATTAAAAGATGCTAAATATATTTCACCATTAGGGAAATGCAAATTAAAGTGACAATGAGATAGTTCTAGACACCTGTCAGAATCACTAAAATAAAAAATAGTGACATGAAATGCTGACAAGAGAAAAATGAATCATTTATGCATTACTAGTGGGAACGTATAAGGGTACAGCCATTCTGGAAGACAGTTTAGCAGTTCCATAAAACCTAAACATGCAACTAACATATATATGGACATTTATCCCAGAGAAACAGGCAAATTTTTCTTCACTAAATAACCTGTACATGAACTTTCATAGTGCTAGCATGTGACTTAGGGGTACGCAGGGACTCCAAGCTCTTCAGGGCTGTGTGCTCCGAAAGGGGTTCAGCTATCTGTGTACACAATAGCAAGGAAAGTAGACTATTAGTGTGAGAGATTTTTAACAGAATTGATATACACAGAGAAAAAGAGGAAAAAATTATAAATAATAGTTTTCCTCTAACAGAACTCTCAAAATAACTCATTCCCTCATGGGCAAATGGTCAGCCAAGAGACTTAGCCTAAAGTGGGGCCACCCAAAATCTTCCTACAAGTCTAAAGTACTTTCTGGCAAGGCACCATCAGAAAGAGATTAGGTAGTTCCCAGAGAGATGGAATAAAAGGGGAGATTCAAAAATTCAAAATGTACCATGTGATCCAAGATGAAACCAAAAATTATTACTTATCTCTATCAAAGAAGAAGAGGCTCCCTATGTATCTTCTCCAATTATCTCTACCTGTCTCTCCTATACACGACTCCTCTTTTCTCTTCACATGTATTTCACTTTTATTTATATAGTCATCACTTTCCTCCTTAGTTCAGGATGTCCAGTTCATGGTATACTGGGGCTTGTAATACATGGCACCTGCATGTAACTGAAGGTGTAGAGAAATGGTACACATTTTATGTTCCTCCTCTATCACAGAGATGTGACAATAGTAGTTTTATTTAGAAAACACTAATTAAAAAGGACACCTGTACATGTATGTTTGTTCCAGCTCTGTTTACAATTGCCAAGATATGGAAACAACCCAAATGCCCCCAAACTGATGAATGGCTGAAAGAAATGTGTATGTACACAGTGGAATACTATGCATCAATCAAGGAGGACAAACATATGTCATTTACAGCCACATGGATGGAGCTAGAAGGACTCATATTAGCAGAAATAAGCCAGAAAGAAAAAGACAAATACAGGATGGTCTCACTTATATGAAGGATATAGGGAAAAACAAACAAATGAATAAGAAAAATTAGAAGCAACCAACAGAACTGAATAATAGAGCAAGAGAGGAGGAGAGGGAAGAAAGCAGGGGAGGCAGAGGGCACAAAAGAATAAGATGGTTAATATGTGTTAAGGAAATGAATACATAATAATGTGATATATATATATATATACACACAAAATAAAAACAAACCAAAAAATATAATGACCAAAAGTTAGAAATAGTAGTTACCTTTAAATAGAGTCATGATTAAACAAGCTAACACCATGGAATACTGCACAACAATAAAAAGGAGCAAACATTAATAAATGCAGTAACCTGGATCCACAGAATAACTCTAAATGAAAAAAAGCCACTTATATACTGTGATTCTACTTTTTTAAAATAATTTTTTATTTTGTAATTGTACAATTTGGTCACCTTTGTATAGTTGTATTTTACCCCTTACTCCCCTCACTCCCCCCACCCCCCCCTTCTTGGCTCTGGTCACTCCAACCCCATTCGCAGCAACCTGTTGGTTCATGTTTGGCACACTGATCTTTACTTTTTCTGGAACTATGTCATTTTGGGTACGAACTTAACACTCCTGAACAGCAATAGATGAAGCTGCTTGGATCTCTAGGAGTAGCTGAGGCAGATAGTCAGGCCGAGCATGTTAGGAACTTGTAGGGCAGATATGATGCACTTCTCCAAGATCCTTTCTGGTGTCTGTTGCCTGTTACTGGTTCTGTGCCATACAGTCTGATATCTGCGTTTGGATTCCTTGCTGGGAAGACTTTCCCAGGCAGTTGGTCCAGCTCCTCTCCTCTCTTGTGTTAGCACTTCTGCCATGGGGCCACAGCCAATCATTGTGACTTTCTTCCTCCAGTGATTGGTAAAGGAGGGAGCCTCTTTCACGTTGCACATTACTGTGGGTCCAGAGTTTGAGTCCCCAGTGTCAGAGATGATGTGGTTAGAAATCTGTGACAGGTCACCTAAGTCTCTGATTTCACCTTTCTGTCTCAGTGGTCCCCAACATGCTGCTTGCCCCACCCAGGTGGTGAGTTTATCCAGGGCCATTATTACTTCTTTTCCTCTGGATTATATCTGCAGCTGGAGAAACTGAATTTTTCATTCCTGGTGCAGGTCTGATTGAGGTTAGAGTAAACCAGAGAGAGGACTCCCCACCACAATCCCGCACCCCAGCAGAGGTGCCCATGTGGAGGCAGAGACCAGCTTCCCCTGTCTGACACCTGGGGTCCCTGAGTCCCTGAGGTCCCTGAGTCCCTGAGGTCCCAGTGGCATAGGATTTACCCTTGCCACCCCCACCCTCCCCATCACTCCCACCAGCAGCCTAGGCCATGGTGGGGGTGAGCTGGAGCTCTTCTCCAAGGTTCCATTTGGTTTAAAAGTCTGTGATTCTACTTCTGTTACATATTTGAAAAATTAAAGTTATGGAAATGGAGACTAGATTAGAAATTGTGAGGATTCAGGAGAGGGTTGATGTTGGAGGGAAGTGGGAATGAATATAAAATGCGGCTGGGTCTGGCTTAATGTGTGGTGATAGAACTGCTCTGTATCCTGACTGTAGAATGTCAGTTTATCCTGGTGGTGAAGTTTGCACTGTAATTTTTCAAGATGCTATCTCTGTGCAAAACTGCTCTCTGCACTACCTTTTCCTTTGTTCGGTGTTCCTTCTTTTGTTCTCATAGGGTGAAAAACCTATGGTTATCCAAGAAGACTTCTAAGTCTTCCATGCTACAAATGCTATTTCTAGTTTGCTTCACTTGTCACTTTCACCCATGTGGATGCATTGGACACACTCATCTTACGGTACTGTTAGTCACTTGGGTACCAATCTGTCCTCATCCTTCTAGATCTTCTTAAAGAAATAGGATTAGAGAGCCGCCTATGGCATTGAAAGAGAAAAGGAAAGGAATAAATTAGAATGCCCAGAATAGAGTAATGGAGACTCTTAGGGTAGCCAAATAAAAAAACCATAGGAAGCTAGAAAGGAAATCTGAGAATAGGTCAGAAGCAATAGGAGACAATGTTGAAATGTTGCAAGGCTGATTTTACATGGCATTGGTAGAGATTAGACTGCTCACCACAGCCAGTTTCACTGTAAATCATGTAACAGATCTTGTAGAAATGCCAAGATAGTAGAAGCCTGCTTAAGACGCAGAGCTCCAAGACACGCTTGACTTGAAACATTGTTTACTTTCTTCATTAGGAACTAAAGGGAGGCAAGTACAAGGCAGCGGGTAGCAATTACCTAATATCTTTGGAGAAAGAGATTTTTCAAAATGTGCTTTTCTCACTAATCCTTGAGGGGAAGTGAGGTTTATTTATGGTGTCAGAAGAGAACAAGGCATTAATAGTAAAAGATTTTATGTGACTTCATGTTTTTAGGAAAGTCATTTGTTTACAAATCCAACTCAATCAAACCCAAAGGTATTTAATACTCTCCAGATTTGCATGTCACCTGATTTTGCACCCACATTTCAGACTAAAGGAAGTAATTATGACAGTGTACTTTGCTGTAAGAAGATATAGATTGTAAGTATTTCCTTACTATAGATGAAAATCTTAGAATTAGACCATCCTATAGTCCATGGAAAGAAAGCAATAATTAAGCATGTTTCTTCCATCTATAGCTTTAATAAAATTGTGTGGGAGTAATGGAACTGTCTAAAGTTATCAAATTATTTTGTTTGATAATTCAGGATAACAACCTTTTGACCAAGACAAAATAATGTAGGAAAGACAAGCAGAAGTACAGTTAAAACAAAATAATCGTGGTAGTTCTATTCTCTTTCATTTGCCTACCGGTCCTTAAAAACAATCTGTAGATTAAAAATAACATCTCAAACTTGAACAATACAAACAAAAGGGTATTTGGTACAGGAAAAGAGAAAGAAAATGATTTATTCTAACCCACAGGGTAAAGGGAGAGGGAGAAGTTTCAGTTACTGACTGATGATGGGAGATGGTGTTTCAGCTACAGGAAATGGCAGGGTGGGGTAGACTTATCGCTGCTGAGTTACCCACTGCTGGGTGCAGGGTGGGGTAGACCTATGCTGCTGGGTTCCCCACTGCCTATAGTTAAAGGGAGTTAAATGCCCAACACCCGATAAAGCTGCTGCCTTCCACAGAGGCTCTTATAAAAAGGGAGCAAGTCCACGTACTCTGCTCCCCTTTAAAGTGTCACAAAATTGCTGCTCAGCTCCATCATTCACCACTGCCTCCTTGCTCAGGATATCAGGGTGGAGTTTGGGTCACAGTACTACATAAATGTAGCCTCTCCAGCCTGGGCAGTGCCAGATGTCAGGGGTGGAGTTTGACTCCTCATCTCCATTGGGTGTTTTACTCAAGAACAAGACTAAAACTCAAATAAAATAAAATAAACAAGATGTCCAAATATTAAGTTTTAGAGTTGGAAGGAATCTCATGAGATTATAGCTATGAAACACCGTCATATGTAGCATAATGTGACTGAATCTGCAGTCTTGTGTTCTAACTGCCTTCAAGCAGTGTGGCATTAATCTATTGTTTTGCAGATAATACGTCTGAAGTCTGAGCCACATCTGTTTGTATCTTAGCCATGGTCACCTAGATGGGATGAGGTGACAACAGCAAACATACTGGACAGCAGGCAAGGGGACTGCAAAGGGACTGTATCAGTAGAGGTCCTGTTGTAGGACATCCCAACTCACCTGTATATCACAACTTCCTACCTGAATTTGTGGGGGAGATGTGTCATAAAAAAAAGCACCTTGAATGTAAAGGCAAGAAATAATGACCTGTCAGGAAAGTGGTGAAATGTCCTGGTAAGAGGAATCCTGGCACAAAGCAGGTGGCTAGGCTTTTCATGAGTTTGATGACAAGTAAGCCTCTAGATAACTCCTTTGTTAAACAGTGGACTCTGCTGTTGATGATATCAGCCACCCCCTCCTGTGGCATGTCTTTTATGTTCTTATTTTAAAACAAATACATGCAAGTTTATGTGACCACTTAATATTTACAAATATGGGATTATGCTTTACCCACTACTTTGTGAAATACTCTTTTAGAAAAGTTTTATGCATTGCTGTATACTTTTCTGCAATGGTACACTTAGATCTGATTCATTGTTTTAAATTGCTGTGTGATAATTGTTTCATGATATCAATGTACTCTATTTCTTCTGTTGATGGTTATTCGGGGTGTTTCTAGTTTTTCCTGCTATGACAAATAGTGTCAGAATAAGCATTCTTGCAATGATGTCCTTATACCTCAGTCCTTGAACAGAGCTTCACCACTGCTTCTTCCACTGAAGGATTCAGGCTTGAGGATTCTCTATGGCAATTTCTTTGCTTCTTCCTGCTTTTAGCCAAGAAACCAACTTGTCCCACCATGCCCCATTTCCTTCACATCCCCCCCCCCCCAAGGAACCCAGATCTCTCCCTGACCTCCAGGACAGAGTTCAGTTGCATTCTAGTGAAAGGAGGCGGCCTTTTGCACTAGCTCATAGCAGTTCAGTTTATATGAAGGAAGTTGAATGACTTCTGCTCAGCAAAGTTCCAGTGAATGAGCTCACTCAGCATTTGGTTTTTGATTTAAAAGACCACTCATAGATCTGGCCTGTCCTCCAAATACCAGAAAACTGGCTCCTGCCCAGTTTGGAAATGGAAATACTTGTTGTGTAAATTAGATTGATGTATAGCACTTAAAAAATTATTTATACCCAATTTCTGTCCAATAGGATTAAAGTAGTTCCAGGTAGCACAACAAGGGAAAACTTAAGTACTTGTCTCAGTTGATAGTGACACAGGTTACAGAAGAACTTCTGAACACAGACATGATCTAAGAAGCCAGCGTTTATGGAAGAACAACACACACTATGTAAAACACCTGGTCTCTTAAACAGGAACCTGATATTTTCTCATTTGTCCAAATGTGACTTGGCGATTAACTCATAGTCTCTGGCTCAGTGGCTGTTTGTCTCTTCACTTTGATGCAATGTAAATTTGGCACAAATCTAAGGCCATCCATAGTTTAAAACTGCCTTGACAAGTGAGTCATAACCATTGAATGTTATGGTTGGAAGGGACTTTATAGACTACGTAGGCCCACCCCCTCATTTTTCAGATGAGGAAACTGAGAGTAAAAACTTGTCCATGACCAGACTGGGCATGGTAGCACATGCCTGTAAGCGACAGCTTATGGAGTTGCGGCAGGGTCTGGGAATCGCGGTTCGAGTCCTGCCCGGGGCAACACAGTGAGACCTAGTCCCGAAAAATAGCTGGGTGTGGTGGCATGTGCCTGTAATCCTAGCTACCTGGGAAGGTGAGGCTGGGGGATTGCTTGGGTTCGTGGTACCATGGACAATGTGAGCCTGCATTCCATGGTGAAAATAGCGAGACCTACTCTCAAAAACAAAAACAAAACCAAAAATAAACGAAAAACTTGTCCATGACCACTAGCTAGCAACATAACTGGGTTTCTCCTGGGTCTTCTGATCTCCAGTGTGTGGAGTTAGTACAGGACCACCCTGTCACTCAGTGGCAGCTGGGATTCCTGTTCTCTGCCTGCCCCTTCCTACCTCCAAGGACTTCAAGCAAATAGGAATATAAGTAAAGTCACTGCTCTTGCTTAGCAAATTCAGCCTCTGATTTCTCATCCATGAAGATGGTCATTTCTAAGAAAGCTTCTCTTATGTAGAAATATGGGAGCCATTGCTAATTTGGGTCATGATGGCTCTGGCAGTGTGAATGATAAATAAGTAGTTGAAAAGAAATATACAAAACATTTTATTTTTATTTTATTTTACTTATTTTTTTATTAGTACCAATTTTATTTTATTTTTAAAAATTTATATATAAATTTCACATCATTGTAATCCCAGGGATTTATCCCCCCTCCCCATCCTTCTCCCCCTTCCCCCCTGCCCGAAGTTGTGTGCTTCAGTTTGGTGCTTAACTTGTTTTGATTTTTCCTCGTGGCTTTTGTTTATTTTTTCCCCTATAGCCCATATATTAGTGAAACCATTTGGTTTCTGTCTTTTTCTTTTTGACTTGTTTCTGCTAATATGATTTCTTCTGTACATCTATGTTATCATAAAATCATCAAATTTGTCATTTTTAATTGTAATATTCCATAGTGTATATATACCACATTTTTTTTCATCCAGTCCTCTGTTTTAGAGCATTTAGGTTGCTTCCAAGTCCTTGCAATTATAAATAGTGCTGCAGTAAACATCTGTGTACAAGTGTCCCTTTGTATTCACATTGAGGTCTCTTTTGAGTAGATTCCCAAGAGGGCAATTGCTGGGCAAATGGTAGTTCCATTTGCATTAATTTGAGGGTCCTCCACACAGCTTTCCATAGTGGTTGGACCAGTTTGCATTCCCACCAGCAGTGTAAGAGTGTTCCTTTCTCTCCACATCCTCGCCAGCACTTGTTGCTGCCTGTTCTTTGGATGTGGGCCATTCTTACTGGTATAAGGTGATATCTCATTGTGTTTTTAATTGTAATTGTGTGACCTCAAAGTTCAGATGGTACCATGAGACAGGAACTCATTTCTTAAAGCTGCATAACATTCAAAGAAAAAAAGAAATATACAAAATTTCTGGAAGTTAATACAATGTACTAGTCGTTAAATAATAAATGGGAGCATCAGTCCACAGGGCTACTCAAAGT